>CM046434.1:29609563-29813219 GCA_025506505.1 Flaveria sonorensis
CAGCTGTAGAAGCTTGAGGCGGAATTTCTGAGCCTGGAAATGGGGCTCGAACTTACACTGAATATATCAACGATTCTCAGCTCTATCCAGACTTGTGCCTCACTTGGTAAACTCCCGAATCTAAAGGCGTAGCCTGTTTATCTGGGGGTATACATCCAGAGTAGAAGCATGGTCCGATCTGCTAGACCTACAACCCTCCAATCGGTCGTCGATCTTACTGGCAGCTTCACGGATGACCTGATCAGGGCTGGATGGACGGATCAGGGGAGGAATAAGGATAAGAAGAGGTTGACAGGCGAGAAGAGAAGGTGGATCGATGTTAGAAGGGCCAGTGGCGGTGGTAGTAGCTCAAGTAGGAGGGCCGATGAAAGGGCAAGACGTGATGAACAAGGGGCAAGAGGCCAAAGGCTGTATGTAGGTACCAACCCCTTATGCACAAATGCAAACTGCATCAGCAAGGGGAATGCAATCCGATGCCCTATTTTAGGTGCAAACGAACTGGCCACCTGATAAAGGATTGTACCTTCGAGCCCGGGAAGCAATGCTTCGAATGCGGGGATCTGGGACACATGCGAAACAAGTGTCCCAAGCTGGCAAGAGACAAGGAAGCTAGGCCTAACAAGCCTAAAGGGAGAGCATTCGTAATGGACCCCAATGGTGCCCGCAAGGACCCCGACGTGGTAAACGGTACGTTCCTCATTAATAACACCCTGCTACTGTTTTGTTTGATACTGGGGCAACTGGTAGTTTTGTTTCTACTACCTTTAGACATTTAATTGATTCGGAAGTTTATACTCTAGCTGATGCTTACACGGTAGAATTAGCCGATGGCAAGATAATAGAAACCAGTGAAATTATCAAGGGTTGCATGATAGAGTTAGAGGGTAACCCGTTTAAAATAGACTTGATGCCTATTACGCTAGGAGGATTTGATGTAGTCGTGGGAATGGATTGGTTAGCAAAATATAAGGCTGTAATTGTGTGTGGTGAACGCTTGCTTAGTATACCTTTAACTGATGGAAGCACGCTAACGATCCATGGTGACAGAAACGACACGCTTTACCCCATGATTTCTCACCTAAAGGCTACTAAGAGCCTCCGCAAGGGATGCTCAGCCTTCATAGTCTATGTAATGAAAGCAAAAGAGGAAAGAAAATCGAAGATATACCGGTGGTGGCCGAGTACCCGGAGGTTTTTCCCGAGGACCTACCGGGACTCCCTCCGACTAGACAGGTCGAATTCCAGATAGATCTAGTGCCTGGTGCCGCACCAGTGGCCAAGGCACCCTACCGACTCGCTCCACTCGAGATGAAGGAGCTAATGGTGCAAATCCAAGAATTGCTGGATAAGGGATTCATTCGGTCAAGTGTTTCTCCGTGGGGTGTACTGGTATTGTTCGTTAAGAAGAAGGATGGGACCCTGCGAATGTGTATTGACTATCACGATCTTAACAAGCTTACAATCAAGAATCGCTATCCTCTCCCAAGAATTAATGACTTGTTCGACCAACTGCAAGGAGCCAGCTACTTCTCTAAATAGACTTAAGATCGGGATATCACCAACTAAAGGTGAGAGAAGAAGATGTACCCAAGATAGCTTTTCGAACGAGGTATGGACACTATGAATACTTAGTCATGCCCTTCGGACTGACCAATGCACCCGCCACATTCATGGATCTCATGAACCGAGTGTGTCGTCCATACCTAGACAAATTTGTCATTGTGTTTATCGATGACATCCTGATCTACTCCCGTAGCCAAGAAGAGCACGTGAAGCACCTCAGGTTGATTCTTGAACTGCTCAAGAATGAACAGCTTTATGCAAAATTCTCCAAATGTGAGTTTTGGATGTGCGAAATCCAGTTTTTAGGGCATGTGGTGAACAAAGAGAGAATTCAAGTAGACCCGTCAAAGATTGAAGCCAAAACTGGAAAATCCCTGAAACCCCTACAGAGATAAGGCAATTTCTTGGTTTAGCTGGATACTACCGAAGGTTTATTAAGGACTTCTCCCGAATTGTACAGCCATTGACCACTTTAACCAAGAAGAATATAACCTTCACATGGGGTAAAGAACAGAATGACGTATACGAATTACTCAAGGAGAAGCTGTGTAATGCACCTATCCTCTCCCTACCTGAAGGCGTTGATGATTTTGTAGTCTATTGCGATGCCTCGCATCAAGGACTGGGATGTGTGTTGATGCAGCGAGATAAGGTGATTGCTTATGCGTCCAGATTATTCAATGAGCATGAGAGAAACTATACTACCCACGATCTAGATTTAGGTGCCGTGGTGTTTGCCCTCAAGATATGGAGACACTACCTTTACGGTACCAAATGCGTCATCTACACTGACCATAAAAGTCTGCAACACATTCTGGATCAAAAGATGCTGAATATGCGCCAGCGAAGGTGGGTAGAACTGCTGAGCGATTATGAATGTGAGATTCGCTACCACCCAGGAAAGGCCAATGTAGTAGCTGACGCCCTGAGTAGAAAGGAAAGGGAGAAACCCTTCGTGTTCATGCTCTGAGATTGAGCGTGTACACCAGTCTTACCGCTAGATTGATAGAAGCACAAAAGGAAGCCTTGAGCAAGGACAAACTAGTGGAAGAAATGCTAACAGGAATGGAAAAACGTTTGGAATTGTGTAGTGACGGGCTGTATAAGCACGAGGGAAGAACCTGGATACCGAAACACAGGGGAATTAGAGAGATAGTCCTGGATGAGGCACACAAATCTAGATACTTCGTTGATCCAGGAAGTGATAAAATGTATCAGGGCTTGAGGGTTCTTTTCTGGTGGCCTGGGATAAAGAAATCCATTGCCACCTATGTGGGAAATGCCTGACGTGTGCGATGGTAAAGGCCGAGAACCAAAAGCCATCAGGAACCTTACAACAGCCCGAAATCCCTGAGTGGAAATGGGATAACATTACGATGGACTTCGTTACAAAGTTGCCAAGAACTTCTCGTGGGCACGATGCAATCTGGGTAATAGTGGATAGACTGACCAAATCAGCTCATTTCCTACCCATACGAGAAAACTACGATTTACCGAAGCTAGAGTGACTGTACATTGATGAGATAGTAACAAGACATGGAGTGCCCCTATCGATTATCTTAGACCGTGATAGTCGTTTCACTTCACGATTCTGGAAGTCTCTCCAACAAGCTTTGGGGACACGTCTTGACTTAAGCACCGCATACCACCCTCAAACTGATGGGCAAAGTGAATGAACCATTCAAACATTGGAGGACATGTTGAGATCTTGCGTGATTGATTTTGGGGGAAGTTGGGATAACCACCTTCCTCTAGTGGAATTCTCCTACAATAATAGCTACCATGCAAGTTTAAAAGCAGCTCCTTATGAAGCCCTGTATGGCAGAAAGTGCCGGTCAACTTTGAGCTGGAATGAGATTGGTGATAGCCAAATAATGGGGCCTGCTATTGTAATGGAAACCACGGACAAAGTATTCAAGATTAAGGAACGATTAAGAATAGCCAGGGATCGTCAAAAGAAGTACGCCGATAGAAGGCGAAAGCCCCTAGAATTTCAAGTGGGCGATAGAGTGATGCTAAAAGTGGCGCCGTGGAAAGGCACGGTGAGATTTGGCAAGAAGGGCAAATTAAGTCCAAGATACATTGGACCATTTGAAATCTTATCAAGAGTTGGCTCGGTAGCATACCAATTATAGCTACCCCAATAGTTGAGCTACGTACATGACACTTTTCATGTGTCAAACTTGAAGAAGTGTTTCGTGGACAAGGCCTTGGAACTTTCATTGAAAGATGCCAAAATCACTAATGAGTTGAAGTTTGTGGAAGAGCCCATAGAGATTACTGACCGACTGGTCCAGAAACTTAGACGAAGTCGTATACCCAAAGTCAAAGCAAGATGGAACTCTAGGCGAGGACCCGAATTTACATGGGAACGAGAAGATGTGATGAGGAAGGAGTATCCACACCTCTTTAAGCCCACTTGTCTAGAATCTAATTGAAGCTAAAATTTCGGGACGAAATTTCCTAAACAGTGGGTGAATGTAACAACTGACTCCTAGGTCCAGCTCCAAAGCCTTAAATGTAATTTGAGACTTGTTTCTTTTTTCAAGATTCGTTTGATGTACCCTCTTCTTTGTGATTGATTAATTTTGTAATTTAATCTTACCTGTATGATTCTTGAATGACTTGCCTTAAACTTTAAACTAATTCATAAGGATTGAAAAGACTTGCTACCCTAATAACAACACCAAAATATTAAAATTTAAAGTCTTCATGCGCATTTCTTAGTCTTCATCCGCATTTCTTAGTCTTCATCCGCATTTCTTTGGTTGTTCACCCGTATTTATTTATTTCCGTCCGCATTTCTTTGATTTTTCACTTAGGTGCATGACAACTGTTCAGGCGCATTTGGCAGTCTGTTTAGGCGCATGACAACTATTCAGGCGCCTTGAAAGTGGGCGCATGAGCACTGTTCGGGCGTTTTTGCCACACTTAGCATTTTTTTAAAATGCCTGAACCCTTCTAGAAGCATTTTGACCCGGTCTGCACACCTCAAACTCGTATTTTGATGAAAAGATTTGAAATGGAAAGAACCACCTTCGGGGTAAAAATTTTAATTTTGGAAACTTGAAGGACTAAAGTGTAAATTTTGAAAAATCGACCATATTTCAGTAAGTTTATGACCAGAAACTATTGTTATACTTACTTTCATGTAAGAGTCTGTGGGAAACCAAAAATGGGTCGTATTACGCCAAGAACCCCAACTTTCCTAAAAAGGAAACTTTTCGACACAAATTTTCTAAGGGATGTGGTCATATGTATTTTTTAAACATATCTTACCTTTGCTCACCCTCCCGATAGTCTATGAACCTATAGCTTATGCATATATCTTGCTCATAGGGTGCTAAGACCTGAATCTATCTGTGTGAAGAATCTTTGATCTGTCTAAGGTGAGTTTCTAGTGTCCCCTTTTTACTATTGATTTGGGATGAAGCATGCTCTGTTTGAACCAAACTTATTTGAGTACTACTATGCGATGCTATTGTATGTTGTGGCTATGATTAGAACCTGCATCTTTGTATCACAATCATTAATTCTATGTGAACCGCTTGATTTTATGGGTAGATCTACTTGGGGAATCCCCCACGCACAGTGCCTTCCGATGAGAAGGGTACCACACTGAGATCCTATGGGGTCGTTGTGGCATGTAACAGGTTTTTTATAAGATACTATGGTGTACCACCCGGCAGGTATGGTATACTGTTCTGAGGCTCAGTTTCCCCTATGGGATATACTGGCAACACAAGTTTAGAAGAGGCTAGCCGGGGCTGAGTGCAGGGTTGATTGTGATCCCACAATTGTGATACTATGTTTTTAAACTTAACTTTGGATTCAATGAGTCCTTTTGTTTTTAAACTTTAAACACTTGAACTCACCAACTTTTTAGCTGACACAAATTCTTTTTGAGCATGTTTCAAGTAATCCTTGATGAGCTTGGATTTTATGAAGACTCTAAAGCTGGCTTAGTACCGTGACTACCCCCTGGCATTACTAAGACTTTTAAAACATTTGAGACATTTGGATTTGTTGGGGGTTAACTTGGATAATTTTGTAATGGACAAAAATTTATGTAATGTAATGCCATTGTGATTTCTCTCCTTGTGTGCTCTTGTGTGGTTTGTTTCCGCTGCCATGTATGTTGCTAATCTGCGACGTCCCACCCTCTTCTGGGCCCGGGGTGTGACACAATGGCATTCAAAATATATTTTATCAGAAATTATAGTTCTATTTCATAACCATACTAATGACTATTACTAATTATATCATTATTATCATCAAGTTTATTTATATCAATGTCAGAGTCATTAATGCTAATACCATCTACTGTATATGATGCTTTGAATGATAATAATACGCGTTAGTACAACTTAAACACATGAAATTTGTATAATAATTAAGTATAAATAATAAGAATTTTAGCACCGCAATTACTAATACGTCTGATATCGGATAATATGAACTGATCATTTTACTTTTTACCCTTAATGAGCTAACTCGTATTAACACAATTAGTACAACTACCATCCAAAATAATATACTATTATAATTATGGGCAAAGCAAATTCAAGCAAACGGTTACCGAATATGTGTATGTATACCTCTAAAAGCAAAACCTAATTCCACGAGAACTTCGAATGATAATATACCCTGGTACACGTATTGATCCTAGAACAAAATACGACAATAAGAACTATATTTAAAGAGGGAGCTCGATCTTATTGTAAAAATACCAAATATTATCATATCCTCAAAATGTACACTTATGAATCATTGTAACTAGGTCACCATGAGGATTATGCACTCCATATAGGAAGCTCACGGTATTTGTATATATTATGCATGCAAGTGAACCCAGGTGAGTCTCATGACCCCCTTCTTACTTTACAACTTTTGGGGTGGAATACATACTCATTTGTTATTGAATAACTTTGGTGCAATACTACCAGCTCTTGTCCCCGAACGTGAGCACAGTCATTAACTCTAGTGAGAGTCGCTTGATTTGTGGATAGTACTATTTGGGGAATCCCCTGCACACAATGGGCCCTACGGACAAGGGAAGTCCCCCATTGAGATTCGAAAATCACTGTGTCACAAATTATTGCTGATTAACCGTGCATAGCAGGGCACGCTACAGCCCATAACAATAAGGGGTATGGACTAGGGGATGTTTTAGCACTCGGGAGTGTCACTCGGGTCCAGGATTGATTGTGATACATTTTGTCGTGCACCAATAACTATGTTTTACTCAACTATATCTAGGTATTCATACGACTACTACTAATGTGAAAACTTGAGCTCACCAACTTTATGTTGACACATTTTGAGTATGTATTTCAGGTGATTGTCTAACTTTATTGGGAGCGAGTCTTAATTAGACTCCCCAAGCATTGGAATTACTAACTTGTGAACATGATTTGACTTTCCCCATAGAAGAGCCACCCTAGAAGGGCTGTACAAGAATCTAGACAAGCCAAACAAGATAACCACTTGATGAATGGATGTTAGGGATCCTATGGGTGATGCCTACGATCTAGTTAGACTCATGTTGGGTTGTAATACAGTGCAAATATTTTATTACTATTCATGTAAACCAATGGCTCATGTTGCTGCGTACATGGTTTCCGATGTGTTTGTTGATTTTCAGTCGTCACGACCAAAACCGGACGAACGGGCCATGATAGATTGGTATCAGAGCCAAAGGTTTTAGTAAATTAGGTTTCCTAAGGAATCCTAGGCTTTAACCTAACATCCTAGGGACTTGATTATTAAGGCTCAGACACTATTAAGATTTTAACCATGATAGGTACCTTAAGGAATACTTAAGTACAACCTATGGGACACCTCATGCTTCACTTGTGAAGACTATGACTGCTTGATAAGAACAATACCTTGTCTAGGTGTGTGCTTGTGCGTACGATATGACCCTACTTGTTTTGGATATTTTTTCTTGCACACACAACTTATCCTTGTAAAGGTCTTATTATTAGTATGGCTTACATTCCTATTTGGACTTAATGATATTGCTTGGTTTAAACTTTAAATTGTTACATGTTATACTACTAGGCTCTGGTTATAGATAAAACTTGCGGAGCAAATAGGTGCTGGGCACACACATAGATAGAAGCATGGTCCAATGAACAATATAACCTAATTAATAAGAACTAATGGTGGGTAAATGCTAGGATGATTGTGCAAGGTAAATTGACGATTACGGGTGGCCAACGTAATGGTGAATTTACCAGTGCGCGTGAATTCTGGTAATACCTGTTGTGCAAACTAACATATAAAATCATACCAAACTAAACTACAAGGATTAAGATTTAAGATTTACCATGAGAACGTCAATACAACTAATTGACTATACCACACGACATGTGACAAGCCTCTCAGGATGATATGACAATATTCATTCGTTCCTCTTCTATCTTGACATAATGAAATCTGCACCTTCATGCAGTAGTTGGAGCGAGGGTGGTTGAAATTTAAAGGCTCACCTATACCTTCCTTTGATGATCATTTGATTTCCATCTTCTTGTGCCTTTTTGTTGGCAAATGATAACAACATCGACAATTCCTTACCTACCTACAAACATTCTTTGCAAGCATTAAGCGCTTCCATCCTTGATTATTGACTTTTCTAAATCAACTGCCATACCTTGAAACCCCCCCCCCCAGGTGTTATCATTATATGAGGAGTAGTGTGACCCTTAACCTCTTAAAGACGAAAGCTGTAGTGCTAACGTTGATTATGGCGAAGAAAGGAGACTGCTTAGTCCTAAGGTGGAGACTTATTGAAGATAACCTAACTTGAGGAAACAAACTAAAACAGGATTATAAAGACGGAAGAATACTTCTAAAACCCTATACTATATTGCCACCAATGTCAAAGGAAGAAGGGAAATGGCAAGAGTTTAATCGAAGATGAAAGAATTCATTTCCCTATATTGGTGACTCGCAAAAAGGGCCGATGAATGAAGTATGGACTTTACTTAGCAAATACTACTAATTGGACAATAGATGGGGAGTTAGATGAACGAAGGACTGTGCCCCGGGAAGCCAACACTCAAGTTGAAACCTCACACTTTCAAGAATTTCCTACGGAACATCACCTCGACACCCTACTCTAGAGCAAAGAGCGAGGATCCTGCTATCTGACGTCATGGAAATCATACGGGTCGCTTTTGAGAAGTTGGACCGACTAGGAACTACGGACTTCATGATAATGCTCACAACAAGACATGGATGATATAGTTGCAGCTAAGGCAAAGATTAGGCTATTTTAACATATCTACCGAAAACGAAATAATTTTAAAGGATAGAAGCCTATATAAGGGATGTGGTCATATGTTATGATGGAATCAACAAAAATAACAAAGTAGTTGTAGAAGATGCTATCACAACTGACGTAGTTGTAAAAAGAGAAGCAGTCAAGAAAAATGGCTATGCATGACACATGCAATCAAATAGATGCAACCTACTCTTGGTACAGCCGGTGCTCATGGGCGGGCTGCATGACGCCTCTCGATTTCAGTAACAACGATAACTCGTGACTCACAAAGAAAGCCCCTACGTCGTTTGGCAAGCAGAGTACCGAATGCAAGGCATTCAGTTAGCTTCCATCCAGTAGGAATACGACACACTTAACAATGGGTTTAACCCTCAAAGGAACGCGATTAAAGAGGAGGTAATGTGTATAAGTGGCAAGGTTTATAGACCTGAAATGCCAAGTTGGTGTAGAATTATCAAGCTACGTAAAATCAAGCTCGTTCGACGCCTGTTACACCCCGACAATGTCACAAGTGGAGGGATTGTCACATATTACTTCTAAGTCTTGGCCTATACCTATTAAATTGACCAAGCCCATTCTCATGTGGAGGTGAATGCATTAAGGAAAGGATCTTTTACGTTGGATCTCAAAATCTTATCTAATTTCGGAGGTGAAACTTATCAATGAGACTTTTACCTGATTCTAATCCTGGAGACGTTCCCTACCTGTAGGAAGTATTTTGACGACTTACACATCCTGATGGAAAAATTCATGACCTAGCTTTGACAAGTATCAACCCCCGGACCCCGGATGACTAGAAGTAAACAACAATTTTCGCAGCTCCCGTAACAACAGACAAGTATCTAGACCTACTATCAACGACTTAAGATTCCATCTACCCCCCCCCCAAGGACTGCATGATGATTAGTCAAACTCATTTATGTAACTTCCTACAAAGAGTTCGTGCATTAATACGCCATAGAGCCCTAATCGATAGCATAGTCAACAGCTAAATTATAAGAGCACCCTCTGGATTCGTTCACGCTACTCATGAACTAACTCCCTGATTTGATTTGCTTGGTGGAAATGCACACAGCTGCTCTTACATTTACGATGTGAATTAATCTTAGTTCCTTACGATGTCATCATCTGGTAGAGCGCATCCATAGTTGTTAAAGCTAATCTCTAGCGCTACCTACAACCCCATGTGCTAAAACTAATACTTCTAAAAGCAATACTAGCCGCATAATAATTTCGAGGACGAAATTTCTTTAAGTAGGGAGGATGTGACAACCCCGAAATTTGGGGCTGAAAATTTTCTTCAAAACGACCCAAAGCAGTGCTTTAAACGTGATCAAAGCCCAATAAACAACTAGCACAATTGTGGCCCAATAAGAAATCTAAAACCCAAAAGTAGTATTATTAAAATGTAAATAAAACTTTTTGCTAATCGATGAATTTATTCCATGAATTAACGATCGCATAACAAGATATCTGCATAGTTCGACGTAAGACTACAAGCTGTTATCCGGCAAACAACTGAAACCCGACATGATTAATGAATAGTAAAGCAATAACGTGTGAATATAATTTTAACTTATGAAAGGAAACAAATATCAAAGGACTCATGCGAATTGAACGAACACTAATGAATATAGCTATAACTGCACAATTTTGATCAACACCTGACAGATGTCAATAAGCGCGTAACGTTCGAAAATGTCAAAAAGTACAGAGTATTTATTTAGAATCACAAATTTATGATTAATGTTTTATTTATTTATTTATCTATTTATTTTTATTTATTATTTTATCAACAGATGTAACACCCGAAAATCTTGTCAAAATAAAAGGAAAAGAAAAGTATCTTGAAGAGAATGAAAAAGAGCAAAAAGGGGAGGGGTTATGTGTAAAAAGTACAAAAGTCAAATATTCTATTAATATTTGGGTATGGCCGTCCATACATGCATCCACAACCTGCTGATTTTCGACAAAAGAAGAAAAGAAGAACTGAAGTTCTCTCTCTCGGTTGCAAGGAAGAAAGGTTGATTTTTCTCAAATTGGTGAGTGTTCTTTGTATATTTGGCTTGGTTTTGTTGGGTTTTGACCATGAAACTGATTTTTATGTGTTCTATGTGTTTGGTTGTTTGTTTTGGTTGTATTTTAGGTGTTTGAACTCTCGTGCACACAAGTTTGGAGGAGTTTTACTTGTTGGTTGCAATTGGTTTCTAGACCCCGGACTTTATGCGTTTTAAACTTTTTGGGGTTGAAAATGCATGATTTAAAATGTTTTACAACGGTTTAATTTGTACCCGTGTGTATTTGTGTGTTTATGTTTGCATTTATGGTTGTATGTGTGTTCTTCATGCTTAGAATGATGGATATAAGCTTAGAACATGTTAGAATGCAGATTGGGTTCGAAAATAAGTCTGAAACATGCATAATGATTGGTCATGCGCCCAAATAGGGCTCACGCGCCTGAATATTTTACTTAGAACACCTAAGTGTTGGTCATGCACCCAAATAGGGCTCGTGTGCCCAGAAACTTGCCCAAATAAATCTAAGTGTAGGTAATGCACCCCAATAGTACCCATGCGCCCGAAAGGTTCTCATGCGCCAAGGTTCCCCATGCGCCTACTGCCCAAATAGCCTAAGTGTTAACACATGCGCCCATATAGTAGTCATGCGCCCAGAAGTTTTCCTCAGGCCCCTAAATGTTGAGTCATGCGCCTGAATAGTACTCATGCGCCTGCATAGTGCTCATGCGCCTAGAGCACTGGGATGGCAGACGATCCTACCGTCTGTAGTGACTGAAGTCATCCGTGCTGTGAGAGAGGATGAAAAGAAGGAGAAGGAGGAGGAGAGAAGGAAGACGACTGGAAGAAGGTAGAATGAGGGAGATCATGGTGAGGAGGAGGAACTGAACGCTGGGATGGTAGCCTCCAGTGATGAAGAGGTGGTGGAAGTGCGGGAAACCACGAAGGGGTGTAGTTATGGGGCATTCCAACGATGCAAACCCCAACTTTCGATGGCAACGGTAATGCTGCCGTTGCTCACCGCTGGGTAAGAGAGATGGAGGTGGTGCTGGAGATTAGTGAGTGTAGGGAGGACCAGAAGGTGAAGTTTGCCACTCACTCATTTGTAGACTCGACTCTATGTTGGTAGGACAATATTGTCCAAGCCGAAGGCAGCAGAGCCTTCAGAAAGATGAGATGGGAGAGTTGAAGAAGATGGTAATCGAGGAGTTCTGTCCTCACAGAGAGCTTTATAAGATTGAGAGGGAGTTCCTACAACTTGAGGCGGGAACCATGACCCACCAGCAATACACCACCAAGTTCAACGAAATAGCGAGGCTGGTACCGGATCAGGTGACGCCGATGTCAAGGAAAATCAAGAGGTACATCAGGGGTTGCCGGCTGATATCCGCAGACACCTGATTGCTGCCCGACCGAGTACCTTTAGGTCGGTAGTGGATCTGGCAGGAAGACTCTATGATGAGAGGGAAGGGGCTGTGGTTGAGGTGAGCAAGACGAGTGGTGGAGACAAGCGCTGGAGTGGGAAAAGGTTTGGACATTGTGGTTTCACTCCAAACAACAAGAGGATGAGAATGGATGACCAAAGAGTGGGGTCATCAAGCTCGGGGATGAAGAGGTGTGGCAAATGTGGGAAGCAGCACACTAGTGAGTGTAAGTGGGGATCGAATGTATGCTTCAAATGTGGCAAAAGTATGTGGGGTTATAAGATGTTATAACTGTGGTGAAGAGGGTCATGTGAGCAGGGATTGCAAGAAGCAAAGGGCAGAGAGTTCCGGAGCGAAGAAGAGGACGGAGGAAGGAGGACAGAGGGCAAGCGCTAGAGCATTCACAATGATGCGGGAGGAGGCCTGTTAGTAGTATTTGATTCTGGTGCTAGTAGGAGTTTCATTTCTACTGTGGTGAAGAGGGTAGACCCCGATGTCGTGTCAGGTATGTTTCTAGTAAACCAAACTTGTGCATCTGTATTATCTGATTCTGGTGCTAGTAGGAGTTTTATTTCTACTACATTCTGTGCTAAGTTGCCTGTTAGTAGTAGAAGTATTGATGAGCCATTTGATGTAGAAACTACTATTGGTAAGTCTACCAGAATTTCTGATATGATAGAAGATTGTGACATAGAAATAGAAGGCCATAGGTTCTCTGCTAAACTATTTGTGATGCCCCTTGATGTAGTACTAGGGATGGATTGGTTAGCAGCCTTTGAGGCAAATATCGTGTGTCGCAAGAAGATGATTCAATAAGTTACGCCCGATGGAAGTTCGTTGGCGGTCTACGGTGATCTCGTTACTACTGTTCCGAAGGTGTTTTGATGGCGGTGACAGAGAAGTGCGTGAAGCGGGGATGTAGTGCCTACCTGGCTTACGTAAAGGATGTGGAAGCGTCAGTACCACAATTGTCCGATGTACCAGTTGTGTGTGACTTTTCGGATGTGTTCCCAGAAGACTTACCAGGTGTACCACCGGATCGTGAGATTGAGTTTCAGATTGATCTGATACCCGGTGCTCAACCCGTTGCCAAAGCACCGTACCGATTAGCTCCGACTGAGATGAAGGAACTAAGGGTTCAACTGCAGGAGTTGATGGTTAAAGGGTTTATCCCACCGAGTATCTCTCCCTGGGTGCTCCGGTCTTGTTTGTTAAGAAGAAAGATGGTAGTATGAGGATGTGCATAGATTACCTGGAGTTAAATAAGTTAACGGTGAAGAACCGATATCCCTTACCGAGAATAGATGACTTGTTTGACCAGCTCTAAGGCGCCAGTTGGTTTTCATGGATAGATGTCCGATCTGGCTACCATCAATTGAAGGTTAAGGAGCAGGATATCCCTAAGACAGCTTTTCGTACCGTTATGGACACTACGAGTTTCTTGTTATGTCTTTCGGTCTAACTAACGCGCCAGCTGCCTTTATGGATTTGATGAACCGAGTGTGTCGGCCAATGTTGGATAAATCAGTGATTGTGTTTATTAACGACATCCTGATTTATTCGAAAAATAAGGAAGAACATGCCGGCCATATACGCGAAGTATTGGAGACACTTTGAAGAGAGAAGTTGTATGCTAAATTCTCTAAGTGTGCTTTTTGGTTGCGTGAAATCCAATTTTTGGGTCACGTGGTAAATTCTGAAGGAATCAAGGTAGACCTGGCGAAGGTCGAGGCGGTGATGCAATGGAAAAATCCAAAGACACCATCTGAGATTCGTAGTTTCTTGGGTCTAGCAGGCTACTACGGAAGATTTATCCAAGACTTTTCCAAGATAGCCTCACCTTTGACTAAATTGACTTGCAAGGATGTAAAGTTTGTGTGGGGTCGAGAACAGGAGGATGCTTTCAAAGAATTAAAGGCGAGATTGACTCAAGCTCCTGTCTTGACATTGCCCGAAGGGAATGAAGACTTGGTAGTCTATTCGGACTCTTCTTCTTCGGGGTTGGGTTACGTGCTAATGCAACGTGGAAGAGTAATAGCCTAAGCGTCCTGACAGTTGAAAATCCACGAGGACAATTATCCCACTCATGATTTGGAGCTAGCAGCTGTGGTCTTTGCGTTGAAGATTTGGAGACATTACTTGTACGGGACGAAGTGCACAATCTTCACGGACCACAGAAGGACCTCAACATGAGGCAGAGGAGGTGGCTGGAATTGATCAAAGATTATGATTGTGAGATCCATTACCACCTGGGCAAAGCCAATGTAGTGGCCGATGCCCTCAGTTGGAAGGAGAGACCTGAGCCAATCCGGGTGACAGCTTATCAACTGGTGATGACCTCTGACGTGATGACCCAAGTCAAAAAATTCAAAATGAGGCATTGAAAGAAGATCGCCTTGACTCTGAAAGGATGAGAGGTCTAGTCGTGGAGTTGGGGAAAACACTCACGGAGTTAGAACCCGCTTCGGGCGGATATGGTTCCCTCGTTTCGGGGACCTATGGGGATGAATATGGATGAAGCTCATAAGACTCGATGCTTCATTCATCCCGGTGCTACCAAGATGTACCAAGATATGAAGAAGGATTACTGGTGGCCGGGTATGAAGCGCGATGTAGTGGAGTATGTGAGTAAGTGCCTTACTTGCTTGCAAGTGAATGCAGAACATCAGAAGCCATACGGGAAAATCCAACCTTTGGATATAACCGAGTGGAAGTGGGAGCACATTGTAGCACCCGGCCTCTCATACCACCAATATTGTCTGCTTCGCCCATGAGGAGCTCACGAATTTGTTTTTGGTTGCCCAGGTGAAAACTTTCCTGGGAGGTCACCCATCCCTAGATTGCTATCACCTGAGCACGCTTAACTATGGAGTTCTCCTCTCATCCACAGCCAATACGCCCAAAACGTGTTGATGATATTAGAGACCGAACATTCTCTATGAACCAGGAATCTCTCCTATCCACGGCCGATGTCGGATATATGTAGGGTGTCACAATCACCCCCCGTTTGGACTCATCGTCCTTGATGAGCCCGAGAACTCACCAAACCCGGTGAACTTTGTCCCACCATCCCGAATGGCACATGAGTGGCTCTGATACCATTCTGTAACACCCCGCTTCGCCCACGAGGAGCTCACGGATTTATTTTTGGTTGCCCGGGTGAAAACTTCCCAGAGAGGTCACCCATCCCTGGATTGCTATCACCTGAGCATGCTTAACTATGGATTTCTCCTCTCATCCACAGCCAATACACCCAAAACACGCTGATGATATTAGAGACCGAACATTCTTTATGAACCAGAAATCTCTCCTGTCCACGGCTGATGTGGAATATATGTAGGGTGTCACAAATATAATCGGATTTGATTCGATAAGTTTTGGAGGGTGTTCAGAAGGCTTGAGAATAGTCATGGCATAGTATTAAAGGTTGTTACAGATTGCAAAAACTATCCATGAAAGAACTGTCGTTGTTTGATTTTTTTTATAACTAGTTCCTTTTTCATGTATTTTACTAAGCTTTAGTGAATACTTTGATGCACAAATCTATAATTGCCCAATTGCAATTGAAATAAAAAGAAATGTTATCTTCTTGGTCATGTTACCTTAGTTTGACTTGTTTTTCATCAATCACACATTGAGTTTCATGTTTGGCAAGTGATTACATTCATTTTGTAATTATTATTAGATTCTCGATTCCTTAATACGAGTGGCCTTTGATCCTTTACAACTTGTATCCATGGTCTAGTGTTCAATAAAGGATTTTGTGGATCGAGAGTTGTCGTTTGGATTGAATTTGGTGGATTTGTGAGCAAGAATGTTTGAAGATGGCTGTTGAGTGTTGTGGATGCATTTTGTGTAGGAGTGGATTGATTTTTAAAGGTGATTATTTATTTTCATCTTTGGTGTTGGTTTCTGTTTGGAAATAGATACTAGGTTCCATTGGTGGTTGTTTAGTTTGATTTCAGTGATCAATATAATCGGATTTGATTAGATTAGTTTAGGAGAGTGTTTAGAAAGCTTGAGAATAGACATAGTCCTAGTATGATAGGTTGTTACAGATAGCAAAAACTATCCATGCGAGAACTATTGTTGTTCGATGTCTTTGTATAACTAGTTCCTTTTTCTTGAATTTACTAAGCTTTCGTGAATACTTTGATGCACAAATCTATAATCGCCGAATTTCGATTGAAATAAAAAAGAAATGTTATTTTCCTTGTCATGTTACCTTAATTTGACTTCTTTTTCATCAATCACACATTGAGTTTCATGTTTGACGTGTGAATACATTCATTCTGTAATTATTTTAGATTCTCGATTCTGATTGAGTTAATACGAATGGTTTTTGTTCCTTTACAACTCGTATCTTTGGTCTAATGTTCAATAAAGGATTCTATTGATGGAGAGTCATTGTTTGGATTGAATTTAGTGAATTGTGAGCAAGTGTGTTTGAAGATGGTGGTCGAGTGTTGTGGATGCATTTTGTGTAGGAGTGGATCGATTTTAAAGGTGATTTGTTTATTTTTATTTTGGGTTTTGGTTTCTATTTGGAAATAGATACTAGGTTCCATTGGTGGTTGTTTAGTTTGATTTCAGTTATCATTATAATCGGATTTTATTAGATTAGTTTAGGAGGTTGTTCAGAAGGCTTGAGAATAGACATGGCATAGTATGAAAGTGACAGGATCAGCGATCTAAGTTTGATCAATTAGAGTTGAATCGCAGCGGAATTAGAACAAGAATTAGACAAATATAGCAAGAACACAATAGATATTCAATGGAACAGTACACGGTTATAGAGAAAGAGGGTTTTCTGCAAAAGGGATAATATCATTCATGCACAAATGCTTCGGTATGGCGGCCGCTAAGCTTCGCTAAGCTTCGCAGGTTACAATTAGGTCAACATTCCTTATATAAAGGAATGTGACGTCTGCTGATGTCACTTGATAGTGACATTTAACAGAATTATTACAAACAACTGAAAGTAAGCAAACTACTGAGAATGTTCACAACAACTGAGAACATCTCAGAGTATGCTAAGTACAAGATGAAACTAAAACTACTGAAACTACAAGTACTGATTACAAGAAACATAAAACTACTGATTACAAAAGAACTGAAAGGAAAATATAACTACTGAAAGGAAACCATCACAACTACTGAAGAGGTCTTCTTCAGCTGTTGTGACAACATCTGAAACTTGGTCTTCAGTCTTTGTCTTCAGCTTTTGTCTTCAGACTTTGTCTTCAGTTCTTTAGCTTCAGACTTTGTCTTCAGCTTTTTCACTTCAGACTTTGTCTTCAGCTCTTCCACTTCAGACTTTGTCTTCAGACCTTGTTATCAGTTGATGTCTTCAGCTGTTGCAGACTACTTCAGTTGTTGTAATGTCTGTGGGACTTAAAGGTTTTTCTGATCAGGCTCATTGGTTCTTTTGGTCCAACAAACTCCCCCTGAACCAATGCAGCCAAAACCTTTAAGCTTATTGAGGTCCCACTTATTCTTGGCAGAAATACTCTCTTGATCAGCTTCAGAGATATCAGATAAGCACAGGCCAGGGAACAGGTTTCAGTAGATGTGAATGTCAAAGGATGGAAGGGAACTCTGTCTTGGGGAACTGGACACAGAGCTGTTATCCCAACCATGAAACCTACTTCCCATTGATGAGTCTATAAGACTCTCTGACGTAGGCCTCAAGGAGAACAACTTGTTCCTCCTTAGTGAGTTCTTCTGCTTCTCCTTCGAAGAAAAACTCTGGGCCATAGTACTCTGATAGGTACTTTACTGTCTTTCCATTTTTCAACTCAACAGTTGTTATCTCTCTGTAAGCAAATTCATCTGGGTGAGTCCCTTCTAATAACAACTGGAGTTCATTTTTCTTGATCTCTTCAAGCCTCTTGTATAACAACCCCTTCTTGACCATTTTGTTCTCCATTAGAGTTTGAGGGGTCATCTTTGACTTGTAGGCTCTCTTGAAGTCTTCAAGTATCTCCCAGGGTGAGACTACAATGGCCAACATAATAACAGCATCTATGGTCTTTCTCACTTGGCCATTGTATCTACTTGGTATGGATTTCTTATGAATTCTAGAACTAACCCTGGGGTCTGGCCAAATCCTTACTCTCTCCTTTTGATATTGAAAGGTATGCCTGAGAGCATACAGCCTTTGAGCGTGTTTCTTCATGGCTTGTATAGATGATGACTGAGGAGACTCTTTGTCAACCATCTTCAAAAGTTGCTCATCGTGCTGTTTCTGCTGTTCTTCTTCTTCAATCTTAACTTTCACCATTTGCCTCTGAAAGTCTGGTGTGATCATTTGTTGACTTCTGGGCTCAGGTATTTTTAGAACAGCAGAGATTGGCAGACTGTCTTCTTCATCATCTTCTTCTTCCATCCTTAACACCCTTCTCCTCCTTCTGGGTGCATCATTGGATGTGGTTTGAGGTGGTTTTTGGGGTAAGGGAGTTGGTTTTGAGGGTTGAGTTGGTTTAAGTTTAGGTTTAGGGATTGGTTTGGAGAGTTGTGGGGTTGGTTGTTTTTGAGTGGGAGTTTGGGAAGGCTGATCTAGCATTTTTGTGGTAAGTTTGGCTTTGGAAAGCTTGGCCATATAAGTTCTCTTCCCAGCACCTGCTTCATCTAAGGCTTCGATAATCAACCCTTATTGAATGCTTCAGAAGCACAGATTCTGGTGGTTATTGCCAGAATACTGTCTCTGGTCCATGATTTAATCTCAATTAATGATCTTCCCAAGTATTTTGCAATAAACCTGATCATTATCTCCAACCTCTCCCTTTCCATCACACTGTAACTGGCCCATCTCTCTTGTATCTCTTTAATCTCCAGCCTTCTGATCTCAGTGTCTAATGTAGCTGTATCAAAGCCTGTCTGAAGAGTTGGTCTATTATTCTGTCCATTGATCTGCTGTGAGCTTCATCAGCTTCTTTAACCAGATCTTCCAATGATTTCTCTTCATCAGGCTTTTGAGTTTCAGCACTTTTCTTTCTCTTGTATGTGATCAGCTGTTTTTCCTTTTCTAACTCCTTTTCTTTCTCTTGTTGTTTCTCATCTTCCACTCTCTTTCTCTTTCTTTCTTTCACTGCCTTAGACTCCCCCTTTTTGGGTGCATTGGGTTCAGGGGTTTGAATGGCAGAAAGCTTCTTTTGCACAGCATCATCAACAAGTGTTTGTAGATTTGAGGAGATCCTCTCATCAATGGCTTTATGCACAATCTCATTGATGATAGGAGTGATGAGAGGTAAGGAATGTTGAAAGGTAGCAACCATCTGCTCAGAGGGGTTCTGTCCCTGAGAGGTGGTGCCAAAAGCAGTGGCTGGTGGCTCAGTTGAGTGTAGTGGCTGAGTGTTTGGTGAACCTTCAGATGAAGGTGCCATCTGTGGGTTTATTGGGGCAGATGGACTTTGATCCTGAGACATTTTGGCAAGCAGTTCTTTGAGTCTGCTCACCTCAGCCTCAAGGATTGTGTTATGGGCTAAGACATCGAAGAAAAAGCCCAGGTCATCATCAGTCTTTGCTGAATCACCTGACCTCCTGATTGAATCAGGATGTACATGCCCTGAGTGTAGATCAGTTGTAGCATGTGCCCCTTGTTCTTGGTTCTGGGGACTTCCTGCCTCAGGACTGAGTCCTTCATCGGCAGTTGCCTCTGGTGAGGTCTTAGAGATGTTACCAACTGCATCCTGTTCATTTGCTGAATCAGTAGAAGTGGCAGCCTCACCAGATGTTCTAACCTCCTCCTCTACACGGGGAGATTGAACATTATAACCCCTGTGCTGTGGGTTATCAGCAGCATTTTGGTCCTCTTCCTCAGCTGTTGAGGTTCTCCCCATTGTAATTGGTTTCTGGGGAGGAGGAGAGGAATGCAGCTGACTCAGCACTTGTGCAACTATAATGGTTGGGCTTTGAGGGGCGGTTGCATTTGGAGATAGGTTTGAAGCAGATTGCACCCGGGGTGACTGGTGCTCTTCAATGGTAACCTTCTCAATTGAGATAGGTTCCAGCATTGTGGTATCCCCAATTATGGTTGCATCAGGATCCTGTTGAGAGGATGCCTGAGCGGCTAGGGCTGGTGGAGTCTTTGACACTACTGGGGGGTTAGAACCAGTAAGTGTTTCCTGTATTGGTGGTACAGGGGCATCCTCAGGGGACTCATCTCCCTGAGTAGCCTTTTTGGGCTTTTTGGTGTTGGGTTTGGTGGGGACTTTGGATCTGGAAGTGGAGGCTGTGGGTTCCCGCTGCTTGGGTTTTAGCAGCCGGGCAGCCCCTTTCAGTGTAGGGTCAGAGTTGTGCCTGGAGTATACTTCAGGCAATACAGCCGGAGCAGGGACTCCAAGGCCAACAAGGCCGTCTGATTTTAGCTGATTTAAAATTATGGCCATGAGAAACCTGGGATATAATATCCATCTGTTTGCCACAGGTTTCAAAGCCAGATCCTTTAGTTCCATGAAAACTATCTCAGAAAAATTTAGATTTTGTCGTTCAAAGATAGAGTATAATACCTGTTGCCATCGGGAGGACATCTGATCCCATGAGGAGGTTTTTGATGCAAGGCAGACATTCACCATGTGGAATATAAGACGTTCAGCATCATGGAAGTGCTTCTTCAGAATGGTGGTAGCACTTAAGTCTCCTTCATACCCGTTATTGATGAAAGACATATCAGTTGTGCCTTTCGGGTATTCTGTGACACAGGTGGCATCATGTAGATTTAGGGTTTGTCGAATGATGTCTGGAGTGATGACCACCTGTTTCTGGTTAACCAACGACTGGAGAGTGATTTGGCTATCATTCTCACCAGTTTGCACAGAGACGTTGGTCCAGAATTGGCTTAGGGAATCGGGGTATATGGTAGGATTCAGAAGAAAAGCGGTTCGGTACTGGGAATCTACCATAAGATCGATGGCATTATCAAATTTGTTCCAAAAGGCCGACTTCGAGAGGTAGGCAACACAGTTGTGTCTGGGTTTGAGTTTCATGGTCGCCATTGTTGAGAGAGTGAAGGACATAAAACGGCTAATGAAACGTTTGAAAGTAGATTTAGGTATTTATAGGGTAAGAAAAGGCTGATATAAAACGACTGAAAGTGTTGGTGCTGTCATCAGTTGTTTGAAAACAACTGAAGACCTGGTTTTAACTTTCAGAAGTTGTAACAACTGAAGACTTGGTATTAGTCATCAGTAGTTGTGAAACTACTGAAGACATGGTTTTGGCTTCAGGTGTTGTAAACAACTGAAGATTTGGTGTTAGTCATCAGTAGTTGTAAAACTACTGAAGACATGGTTTTGGCTTCAGTTGTATGAAGTGAAACAGCAGTTGTAGAAACAACTGAAGAGAAAAGTTTCTCATCAGCTGTTGTCGTCAATTCTTAGCTCATCAGCTGTTTCATTCTGACCTCAACACTTATCAGACTTTTTGTCTGATTTTCAGACGTTTCATTGGTCATCAGTACTTATCTGTTATACTGACATCAGTAGTTGTAACTACATCAGTAGTTGTAACCACATCAGTTCTTTTCAACAGATAGAGTACTTCAGTACTTTTAAGTAATTTAGTCTTCAGTAGTTATGAAAACTACTGAGGATAAAAGAACTTATCAGTACTTATTTGTGACAATAGTATACGAATGCTCATCAGTACTTGTTGACTGAGATCATCAGTAGTTGTCACTTATTCTAGCTGCAGCATACCAAGCCTTAACACTAGGTTTTGGAAAGTTGAACTGTCCAAAGGCTTAGTAAATATGTCTGCAAGATCATCAGCACTAGGAACAAACTTTGGATCAATCAGACCTTTTTCAAAACAATCCTAATAAAATGGTGTCTGATCTCAATATGTTTGGTCCTAGAGTGCTGGGCCTTGGAGAACAGGCAAGGATGACCTTTTAAATCAATCTTCTTTGACAAATCCAAGGCATATACTCTTCCTATCCTGTTGGCCTTCAGGAGAGTATGTTCATCCAATACCTTGTCAATCAGCCTCAGAACTTTGGAAGACAGAATCGGCAGTTCTGGCTTGTGAAAAGTGCAACATGCCCTTTATCACACATCTGACTGACACTCAGTAGATTATACTTGAGATTCTCCACATGGTTAACATCATCAAATCTGATTTCTCCATTTGACACAAATCCTTTCCCGATGATGTAACCCTTAGCATCATTTCCAAATGAGACAAATCCCTTCTTTCCTTGAGAGTAGTCATTAAGAAGAGAACTGCTCCCAGTCATATGCATAGATCCTCCACTGTCTACATACCAGATGCTTCTTTGGCATGCTGAAGAACCCTGCATTTATCATAAGAAACTAGTTAGCTTTAGAGACCCAAACCTTTTGGTTTTGGGTCTGTTTTCATCAACAGATTTAACCATAACTTGTTTCTCATGATTAACAGCTGATGAAGGTGGAGATGGTGCTGAAATGGATTTCTTAGATTTGGGCTTGGATTTCCTTTTCAGTGGTTTGATCACAGGTGCATCTAGTTGGTTAACTCTCCCCAACAAATGCTGAACCATCATAACAAGTTGTGTCTGATTTGTTGCTAAAGCCTTCAGCTCATTTGACACATCAGTACTTGTTTTGATGAGTTCCTGTGACCCACCATTTCCTCCTTCTTGAAATTCACAGACTTAGTCTGATGTTTATCATGAGGAACACTATCAGCTGTTTTCTGATAAACCCCATCCTTCTTTTGGATTTTGGTGAGGCCTTGGGTTTATCAGTTTGAGATGACTGTGGTACAAACTTGGTCTCAAACTCATTTTTCATTTTATTAATCTCTTCTTTAATGAGCTTATCTCTGTTGAGTTTGGAACCCTTTTTGTACCAGCATTCATCAGATAGATGATTGAATTTACCACATATTTCACATGGCTTATTCTTCATCTTGGATTGATCAACTGCTGAAGTGGAAACTACTGAAGGTGTGATCTTCAGTACTTTCCTCCTTTCAGTACTTGTGTTAAGTACTGAAGGATCGGTAACAACTGAAGACTTGTTCTTCAGCTGTTCTCTATCCGTCCTGAAAGACCGTATGATAGATTCCTCAGCAGTTGTTAATCCTTTTATTTCAGCAGATTTGAAATGCTTTTCAGATGTTGTGACTTGCCCTTCAGTACTTGGAGTACTTTGAGGGACAACATCTGAATTGCTCAGCTTCATGTGTTTATCAGCATTTAAACCATCAGGCAATGATTTGCTGAGATCTTAACACTGACTTCATCCTCTAATTTTGTATTATCATTTGAGGATGAATCACATGATGATGTGGTTTGGAAATTACTTTCACCTTCAGATTTTACTATTGATTTTGAAGTAAAATCAGTAGGTGGTGCAGTATGATTGTAACCTATTCCAAACTTCACATTTGAAGCTATTTGCTTGCTGAGAAGCATTTCAAATCCCTTGCAGGATGTTACCCAGCGGTCACACTCAACTTGGGTAGCTGCAAGTGTCTCTTTGAGACTTCTGTGGTTCTCAAGTATGACCTCTACCTTAGCCTTTTCATCATTAAGTTGGCATTTAAGCTTGTAAATCTCATCATCTTTGTCATTAAGAGCAGACTCATACTCAGCTTTTCTTTTGGAAATAGTTTTCTCAAGCTCAAGATTTTGATTGATTAAAGCTACATTTGCCTCTCTAATAGAGACAAAGGCAGCTATGCATGATTCAGAACATAACTTGGCTTTAGCCTCAGAAGATACCTGGGTTACCTGTGAAGATGATGCATTGGAGCAGGAACCCTCAGTAGACTCCAGGGCCATGAGAGCAAGATTCCCAAAAGGATGTTCACCACCATGTTGACCAGCACCAGCAAATAATTGCTCATTGAAACCAGAAAGATCATCTGGTAAGCTGCTCCAGTCAACAACTCCTGGTGTGAAGAAGCTGTGATGAGGTTGAGATTGTGATGGAGATGGTTGAGGCTCAGGTAGGGCTTGAGGTTGTTGTGCTATAGGAACTTGAACTGGATTTGGCTGTGGCATGTAATAGCAGGGATATGGATATGGCATTGGACCCTGAGGGACAAAATATGCAGGAGATTGAGGTTGTGAGTGATGACCAGAACTAGCAGGATGTTGCCCTTGTTTTGTGAACTATTGCTTGGAAAGGTCACAAAGGGTGCAGAGGAGTTAGATCCAGTTGATCTACACTCTCTTGCAAAGTGCCCAAGCCTGTGGCATTTGTGACACCTCAACTTACTCTTGTCAAAACCAACTTGGTTTTGCCAGAGAGTCCTGGAAATTTCCTACCAGTTCTCTTGTAGAACTTTTGAGATCTGATATTGATCAAGGCCATTTGGCTCAAAATATCCATCTCTTCTAAATCATCATCAGCAATACCCTTCAAATCATCCATGATAAAGCATAAATTATCACTATTACACCCAGAATGACTGTCAACACCAACAAATGCATGATCAGAACTGTTTGAAGAGAAATCTATATGCTCATCATAATGGCTTTCTGATCCAGCATATTCTGACTCATGACCGACCAAGGCAGTGTTCCCTGGTACAAAGTCATCAGTGAGCTTTCCTGATGATGCCAGATTCCTTTTCTGCTCTATCTCTCTTTCAAATGTAAGCAGTTTCCCATGGAGTTGGGTGAGAGATAGGCTATCCAGATTTGCACTGGAGCGTAGGACAATGGTGTATGTGTCCCATCTCTCAGGCAGTGATCTGAGGAATCTGTTGTTCATCTGGCTGTTAGTATACTCATGCTTGACCATTTTCAGCTCAGAGATCAAGCAGGAGAAACGCTCAAACTGTTGAGTCAGTGTCTCACCCTTCCTATGAGAGAATGTCTCATATTGTTGGGCGAGGATTTCTCTGTTGTTTGCTAAGACCTCATCAGTTCCTCCGAATTGTTCCTTCAAAGCATTCCAGAGGTCATGAGCAGTTTCATGATGCATAAGCCAGAATAGATTTCATTAGGCAGTGCCATGGCCAGAATTCCATGGGCTTTAGCATCAATCTCAAACAGTTTACGATCTTCATCTGAGTATTGCTCCTTCTTCTTCGGAACCATTTGGTTGGTCTCCGGATTGTTCACCATAGGCTTGTGTGGACCGTGAACCACAGATGTCCAACAACCTGAACTGTTAACAGACAGGTGATGGAGCATTCTTCGTTGCCATATGTTATACTCACTTCTAACCAGCATCGGAGGCTTGGTTGAGGAGCCAGTATTGTGAGGGTCATTAGAAGGAGTAGTCATTCTCAGATTCAAACCAATTCAATCAAGTTTCAACAGATTTAGCACAAAAACACAACAAACTCAATATGAACCAAGAAGAAACTCAAATTGAATAACCAGAAGCAGCAGAAGATCAATCTCTATAACCAATTCTTGCAAATATGCTAATTCGATCAAACTTTAGATATCAAAATAGCAGTTTCAATGATCAATTGTTAAACCGATCAATGATTAACCCGCTCTGATACCATTTGACAGGATCAGCGATCTAAGTTTGATCAATTAGAGTTGAATCGCAGCGGAATTAGAACAAGAATTAGACAAATATAGCAAGAACACAATAGATATTCAATGGAACAGTACACGGTTATAGAGAAAAGGGTTTTCTGCAAAAGGGATAATATCATTCATGCACAAATGCTTCGGTATGGCGGCCGCTAAGCTTCGCTAAGCTTCGCAGGTTACAATTAGGTCAACATTCCTTATATAAAGGAATGTGACGTCTGCTGATGTCACTTGATAGTGACATTAACAGAATTATTACAAACAACTGAAAGTAAGCAAACTACTGAGAATGTTCACAACAACTGAGAACATCTCAGAGTATGCTAAGTACAAGATGAAACTAAAACTACTGAAACTACAAGTACTGATTACAAGAAACATAAAACTACTGATTACAAAAGAACTGAAAGGAAAATATAACTACTGAAAGGAAACCATCACAACTACTGAAGAGGTCTTCTTCAGCTGTTGTGACAACATCTGAAACTTGGTCTTCAGTCTTTGTCTTCAGCTTTTGTCTTCAGACTTTGTCTTCAGTTCTTTAGCTTCAGACTTTGTCTTCAGCTTTTTCACTTCAGACTTTGTCTTCAGCTCTTCCACTTCAGACTTTGTCTTCAGACCTTGTTATCAGTTGATGTCTTCAGCTGTTGCAGACTACTTCAGTTGTTGTAATGTCTGTGGGACTTAAAGGTTTTTCTGATCAGGCTCATTGGTTCTTTTGGTCCAACAGAAAGGTTGTTACATATAGCTAAAACTATTCATGCGAGAACTATTGTTGTTTGATGTCTTTGTATAACAAGTTCCTTTTTCATGTATTTTACTATGCTTTCGCAAATACTTTGATGCACAAATCTATAATCGCCCAATTTCGATTGAAATAAAAAGAAATGTTATATTCTTGGCCATGTTACTTTAATTTGACCCTTTTTTCATCATTCACACATTGAGTTTCATGTTTGACGTGTGATTACTTTTATTGTGTAATTATTTTTAAATTCTCGATTTTTATTGATTTAATACGAATGGTTTTGATTCTTTACAACTCGTATCCTTGGTCCAATGTTCAATAAAGGATTCTATTGATGGAGAGTTGTTGTTTGGATTGAATTTAGTGGAATTGTGAACAAGAGTGTTTGAAATGGTTGTCGAGTGTTGTGCATGCATTTTGTGTAGGAGTGGATCGATTTTAAAGGTGATTTGTTCATTTATCTTGGGTTTTGGTTTCTATTTGGAAATAGATACTAGGTTCCGTTGGTGGTTGTTTAGTTTGATTTCAGTTATCATTATAATCGGATTTTATTAGATTAGTTTAGGAGGGTGTTCAGAAGGCTTGAGAGTAGACATGGCATAGTATGAAAGGTTGTTACATATAGCTAAAACTATCCATACGAGAACTATTGTTGTTTGATGTCTTTGTATAACAAGTTCCTTTTTCGTGTATTTTACTATGCTTTCGCAAATACTTTGATGCACAAATCTATAATCGCCCAATTTCGATTGAAATAAAAAGTAATGTTATATTCTTGGCCATGTTACTTTAATTTGACCTCTTTTTCATCATTCACACATTGAGTTTCATGTTTGACGTTTGATTACATTCATTCCATAATTATTATTAGATTCTCGATTCTTATTGAGTTAATACGAGTGATTTTCGATCCTTTACAACTCATATCCATGGTCCAGTGTTCAATAAAGGATTCTGTGGATCGAGAGTCGTTGTTTGGATTGAATTTAGTGGAATTGTGAACAAGAGTGTTTGAAGATGGTTGTCGAGTGTTGTGCATGCATTTTGTGTAGGAGTGGATCGATTTTAAAGGTGATTTGTTTATTTTTATCTTGGGTTTTGGTTTCTATTTGGAAATAGATACTAGGTTCCGTTGGTGGTTGTTTAGTTTGATTTCAGTTATCATTATAATCGGATTTTATTAGATTAGTTTAGGAGGGTGTTCAGAAGGCTTGAGAGTAGACATGGCATAGTATGAAAGGTTGTTACATATAGCTAAAACTATCCATGCGAGAACTATTGTTGTTTGATGTCTTTGTATAACAAGTTCCTTTTTCATGTATTTTACTATGCTTTCGCAAATACTTTGATGCACAAATCTATAATCGCCCAATTTCGATTGAAATAAAAAGAAATGTTATATTCTTGGCCATGTTACTTTAATTTGACCCTTTTTCATTATTCACACATTGAGTTTCATGTTTGACGTGTGATTACTTTTATTGTGTAATTATTTTTAAATTCTCGATTTTTATTGATTAATACGAATGGTTTTTGATTCTTTACAACTCTTATCCTTGGTCCAATGTTCAATAAAGGATTCTATTGATGGAGAGTCGTTGTTTGGATTGAATTTAGTGGAATTGTGAACAAGAGTGTTTGAAGATGGTTGTCGAGTGTTGTGCATGCATTTTGTGTAGGAGTGGATCGATTTTAAAGGTGATTTGTTCATTTTTATCTTGGGTTTTGGTTTCTATTTGGAAATAGATACTAGGTTTCGTTGGTGGTTGTTTAGTTTGATTTCAGTTATCATTATAATCGGATTTTATTAGATTAGTTTAGGAGGGTGTTTCGAAGGCTTGAGAGTAGACATGGCATAGTATGAAAGGTTGTTACATATAGCTAAAACTATCCATGCGAGAACTATTGTTGTTTGATGTCTTTGTATAACAAGTTCCTTTTTCATGTATTTTACTATGCTTTCGCAAATACTTTGATGCACAAATCTATAATCGCCCAATTTCGATTGAAATAAAAAGTAATGTTATATTCTTGGCCATGTTACTTTAATTTGACCTCTTTTTCATCATTCACACATTGAGTTTCATGTTTGACGTTTGATTACATTCATTCCATAATTATTATTAGATTCTCGATTCTTATTGAGTTAATACGAGTGATTTTCGATCCTTTACAACTCGTATCCATGGTCCAGTGTTCAATAAAGGATTCTGTGGATAGAGAGTCGTTGTTTGGATTGAATTTAGTGGAATTGTGAACAAGAGTGTTTGAAGATGGTTGTCCAGTGTTGTGCATGCATTTTGTGTAGGAGTGGATCGATTTTAAAGGTGATTTGTTTATTTTTATCTTGGGTTTTGGTTTCTATTTGGAAATAGATACTAGGTTCCGTTGGTGGTTGTTTAGTTTGATTTCAGTTATCATTATAATCGGATTTGATTAGATTAGTTTAGGAGGGTGTTAAGAAGGCTTGAGAATAGACATCGAAAAGTATGAAAGGTTGTTACATATAGCTAAAACTATGCATGCAAGAACTATTGTTGTTTGATGTCTTTGTATAACTAGTTCCTTTTTCATGTATTTTACTATGCTTTCGCAAATACTTTGATGTATGTAACACCTGGAAATTTACTAAAAGGAAATGAAAAGAAGAGTAAAAAATGAAAGAAAGGTGAAATATCCCAAGTCAAATGGTTAAAGTTGTGCACGTGGCAAACTTGCCCATTATGGGATTTAAAAGTGGAATGGCGGCCCACTCTTTCCTTTTCATACTTGGTTCTCGTCTGCTAGAGAGAAGGAGAAGAGCTGCAAACCAAATTCTAGAGAGAGAAGGAGGAAGATCTGCTTGTAGGTGAGGTTTTGGTGTGTTTTTGCTCGGATTTCAGCTGTGTTCGAGCTGCTGGACTGATTCTCGTGTGTTTCCTTGTGTTTGGCTGCTTATTTTTGGCATGTTTAGGTGTTAGAACTCGAGGTTGCTCACGGGACTGAAGAAGTCTTACTCGTAAGCTGTTAAGGTGAGTTCTAGATCCCCTCTTTTAACTCAGCCCACTCTTTCCTTTTTAGACTTGGTTCTCGGCTGCTAGAGAGAGGGAGAAGAGCTGCAAACCAAATTCTAGAGAGAGAAGGAGGAAGATCTGCTTGTAGGTGAGGTTTGTGTGTTTTCTGCTCGGTTTTCAGTTTTGTTCGAGCTGTTGGACTGATTCTCGTGTGTTTCCTTGTGTTTGGTTGCTTGGTTTTGGCATGTTTAGGTGTTAGAACTCGAGGTTGCTCACGGGTCTGAAGAAGTCTTACTCGTAAGCTGTTAAGGTGAGTTCTAGATCTCCTCTTTTAAATGTTTTCTGCTTATTTGGGGCTGGGATGCAAATTTAACTGAGGTTTTCGAAGCAAATTATGGTTTTCCATGTACGGTACGGTTCTTTATGATGATATGGTTATGTTATGTGATCTTCTTGATGATCGTATAAAGTTTATGATGTTCTAAGTGTTAGACTATAGATTTAAGCTGTGTTCATGTTAGAATGATGATTGGGAACTGGTAATGGCATAGGTTGCATTGGGAACAACTAAGTCTTTTCTTCATCCACATTTGCTAAGTCTTCATCCGCATTTGCTATAGTTTCATCAGCATTTGCTATAATTCATCCGCATCTATTTATGCTCATCCGCATTTGTTCTACCAGCATTTCTTTGGACACTTTGAATACTTTCTGAAGAACTTTCATCCGCATTGTTCATCCGCATTAGTATTGTTCATCCGCATTTCTTTGGGGACGTAATTACTCTGAAATTTTGGGAATAGAATTTAAGTGATTAAGTACTAATGAATAAGGAAAGATTATGCGGTTTAATGTTTCTAATGTTTGATTCCCTTCTTATGGGCTGCTTGTTATGGATAGTTATTATTATACTTTATGGTATGTGATTATTAAGGCAATGAATATTTTTAAAAGTATTATTCCTAGCTAAGTGGACACAAAGAAATAAAAGAAGACAGTGGAGTAATGAATGTTACCCCCGGACCCTTATAATCAATGGAAAAGCCTTGCAAGCACAATGGAATGAGGTGCATGACCTTGATGTCGTTAGCTCAACTGATGTGTGATTGATTCAGGATGCACATCTGGGCTCTAATCCTGGGGATTGACCAAACCAATAGGACCCGTATTCATGAGCAGGCTTCGTGCCTAGTAATGTGGGTCAACTGTCGAATGGGTTAGCTACCAAAAATCATTTGCCGACAGGGGTTCGGCATTTGTTGCCAACCAACAATATAGGCTCTTGCTTTGCGCAAACCTAGACAATGAAAGTCAAAGATAATGAAAGAAAGAAAGATAAAGAATCTCTTAATGATTGATTATGTATAATGTTGAATGATCGTCAAGTGAAGTTTACAAAAGTATATTTTCTATATTATTAAACTAGAACTCACTCAGCAACGCTGACTTTTTATATGTATTTTCAGTTGGCAGGTAATGTGGTTGCTGAGGGTGGCATGGAGTTGAAGCTTGTAACACCCGAAACCTCGGTCAAAATAAAAAGGAAAGAAAAGTATTTTGAAGAAAATAAAAAGAAGGCAAAGTTGAGGGGTGCTTTGTGTAAATAGTGCCAAAAAAAAGTCAAAATGCACTTTATATGGGCATGGCCTCCCATATCATCTTGCTGTTGCTGTTGTTCGACCGAAAAGAAGAAGAATTGAAATCCTCATTTCTCTCGGTCGAATTGTGAAGATGAAGAAGAATCTTCAAGGTTAGTAGTATTTTGTGATTAATTGGTTCGGTTTCTTTGAGGTTTCAACCTTAGAAACCGATTTCTAAGTGTTGTATGTGCTTTGGTTGGTTGTTTTGCTTGTTTATGTGTTTGAACTCGTGTACAAGCAGGTTCGGAGGAGTTTTGCTTGTTTGCTACACTAGGTGAGTTATATGGCCCCGGTTTTATGTTTTTAAACTTCGTTAGGGCTGAAAATGCATTTAAAATGTTTTACAACCGTTATGTATGATAACTGTGTATGTATGTATATGAACTTCTATGTTCTATGAGGTTGTAAGCTTGTTCTAAGAGTTTAGTATGATAGATCTATGTTAAGAATGTATGAAAATGAGGTTTTAGAACTGGTTATAGCATAAGTCTCATTTACAGGTCTGATGGTTCATCCGCATTTACACTGTGATAATTGCCTAAGTGTTTTGTTCACCCGCATTTACAGTTGTTTCATCCGCATTTACAGTTGTTCACCCGCATTTGCCTAAATTCAGCCTAAGTGTCCATCAGCATTTCTTTTATACATGCGCATTTGCTACAGTGTCCATCAGCATTTCTTTTAAGACAGAATAATTACCAAGTGTTCACCCGCATTTCATGTTGTTCATCCGCATTTGCAAGTTGTTCATCCGCATTTGCAAGTTGTTCACCAGCATTAGTTTTTGTTCACCCGCATTAGTTTTGTTCACCCGCATTGGTTTTGTTCACCCGCATTTCTTTAAGACTTAAGGAATTTTTTGGAATTTTGGAAGATCAAGATTAGGGTTTGACCATGGTTGACTTGATGCTTGTATCTGATTATCTTATGCATGTTGTGGGCTGCCCTTATGTGCCTATTATGATATTAACATGTGACTTTATGTGCATTGCCTATGATAATAAAGTATTATTATTAATCAAGTGAAAGATTAATATTAACGAAAAGTGGAACATAAAGAATGAAGACTTGCAAGTAAAAATTTACAGGAGGTGCACGACCATGTTGTCATTAGCTCAACTGTGTACGGTTTAGCTAACCCGAAGGATGTACACAGGGTTAATCTTTAAGATTGAGGGGACCACTGTTGCTGCCCCGGTACTGGAGTCAGCATATGTGCACCACGGATGGAGTCTATTTATAGACTTCAAGGCCCAGTACCAGGTTTATGCGCATTATATGGGGGGAATAGCACTTTGGTCCATATCGACAGTGAAAGATAATAATAAATAAGCAAGAAAGAGAATTGTGATGATGTAAATGGATATGATTTGTATGTATGGTGTGTGATCACATCCAAAAGAAAGATAAGATATTTTTTTAAGAAGTATTTTGTATACAAATCTATCAAGATATTTTTATGATTTTAAAACTAGAACTCACTCAGCAAAGCTGACTTTTATGCGTTTTTAGTTGGCAGGTAATTTGCTAAGGATGGCACTCGGGGAGGCTACTCGTCGGGACAAGGCTGACATCCATTCATGAATATAACATTGTTGTTTTGTAATGCAAACAAATGATCTTTTGTAACTATTAACAAATATGTATTGCTTAGCAACAGTGGTTTTAAACTAATGAATGGCTTTTGATATTTAAGTTCCGCTACAGTGTTTGATAAATTATGAAATATTTTATAAATTGTGTTATGATTGTCCAACTGTAAGGTCTTCGGGAACGGGGCCTTACAAGTTGGTATCAGAGCCAATGTTTAAGAGAAATGGGTAAATATTTTCAAAAACCTAAACTTAAACTGAAAATGGGACCGAATGGAGGGATGCCAGCCCGAGTAGCTATGTGCCATCAGGTATTTCTTTTCATTATGATAACCGGCATTATGTGCGCATGCTATTTGATTTATGTGCTTTAGTGGATTTGAATACTGATGTAGTCAGGATAGGAAATGCTCCGGGAACGAAGAGTAAAGTAAGTGGCTAATCACAACTGGCCATTGTAATTAGGGACTTACTATACTTAACATTAACTGAGCTATTACCTTGAATGACCTTATGAGTGTTTGAATCTTATATTTTAGAGGATGGCTGGAGGTAGATCATGTAAGGCTTCTAGAGGTGGAGTACGGGGTGGTCGCACTGGTAGACCCCGGGCCATAAAGAACAAGACGAGAACTGCAGAGACGGCTCATGCTGAGCCTGAGCTTCATCACCCGGAGGGTAGTGGATGAGAGTGCCAATTTGAGGGCCTCAGTGAAAGAGGCAGTGGTGGAGGACGTTCACCAAGTCATGCAAACGATCCTACCGTCTGTCGTGACTGAGGTGATCCGGGCCGTAAGGAAGGATGAGAGGACGAAAAGAAGGAAGAGAGAAGGGCTGCTGCTGGGAGAATGGAGAATGAGGGAGATCATGATGACGAGGAGGAGATGAATGTTGAAAGGGGAGCCTCCAGTGATGAAGAAGATGTACAGGCGCGGGAAACCGTGAGGGGATGCAGCTACGGGGCATTCCAACGGTGTAAACCCCCTACTTTTGATGGCAACGGTAACGCTGCTACTGCCTATCGCTGGTTAGAGAGATGGAGGCAGTGTTGGATATTAGTGAGTGCAGGGAGGATCAGAAGGTGAAATTTGCCACTCACTCATTCATTGACTTGGCACTGTGTTGGTGGGACAATCTTGTCCAAGCCGAGGGCAACAGGGCTATTGGGAGGATGAGATGGAGTGAACTAAAAAAGTTAGTGATTGAGGAATTCTGTCCTCATCGAGAACTCGACAAAATTGAGAGGGAGTTCTTATAGCTGGAAGCGGGAACCATGACACACCAGTAGTATACGACTAAGTTCAACGAGATGGCAAGACTGGTGCCCTATCAAGTTACACCGGCTTCAAGGAAGATCAAGCTGTATATTCAGGGGTTGCCTGCTGACATCCGTAGGCACTTGATTGCTACCCAACCGAGCACTTTTAGGTCGGCGGTGGATTTAGCTGGGAGACTGTATGATGAAAGAGAAGTGGAGGTGGTGGAGGTGAAGAAGACGGGTGGTAATAACAGCAGTTGGAACGGGAAGAGATTCGGGCGTGGTGGTTTCACCCCGAACAGTAAGAGGCCGAGGGTGGATGATCGCCGAGTGGTTACTGCAAGCTCGGGGTTGAAGCGGTGTGATAAGTGTGGGAAGGAACATAGCGGGGAATGCCGCTTGGGAATGAATGTCTGCTACAAATGTGGCAAGCCCAGTCACATTTCAAAGATGTGTAGAGCCCCACAGTGCTTTAACTGTGGTGAAATCGGCCATATGAACAAGGATTGCAAGAAGCCAAGGGCTGAAAGTTCTGGGTTGAAGAAGAGGCCGGAAGAAGGAGGGTAGAGGGCAAGTGCAAGAGCCTTCACGATGACCCGAGAGGAAGCCCGGGTAGACCCCGATGTCGTGTCAGGTGTGTTCCTAGTAAACCAAACTTATGCCTCTGTATTATTTGATTCTGGTGCTAGTAGGAGTTTCATATCTGCTGCCTTCTATGCTAAATTGCCTGTTAGTAGTAGGAGCATCGATGAACCTTTTGACGTAGAAACTACTATTGGTAAGTCTACCAGAATCTCTGATATTATGGAAAGCTGCGACATGGAACTAGAAGGCCATAAGTTCTCTGCTAAGCTATATGTGATGCCCCTAGGCGGATTTGATGTAGTACTAGGGATGGATTGGCTAGCAGCCTATGAGGCGAACATCGTGTGTCGGAAGAAGATGATTCGGTTAGTTGCACCCGATGGGAGTTCAGTGACAATTTATGGTGATCGCGTCACTACGGTTCCGAAAGTGATTTCGATGACAGTGGCAGAGAAGTGTATGAGGTGCGGATGTTGTGCCTAGTTGGCATACATGAAGGATGTGGACGTGTCGATACCACAATTATCAGAAGTGCCAGTGGTACATGATTTCCCGGATGTGTTTCCCGAAGATCTACCAGGTGTGCCACCGGACCGTGAGATAGAATTTCAGATCGACCTGATCCCCGGTGCGTAGCCCATTGCCAAAGCACCGTATCGGTTAGCTCCGACCGAGATGAAAGAATTGATGGATCAGCTACAGGAACTAATGGAGAAGGGGTTTATTAGACCGAGTATCTCTCCTTGGGGTGCTCCGGTATTATTTGTAAAGAAAAAGGATGGTAGTATGAGGATGTTTATAGACTACCGTGAATTAAACAAGTTGACAGTGAAGAACAGATACCCCCTACCAAGGATTTATGACCTGTTTGACCAGCTTCAAGGTGCCAGTTGCTTTTCCCGAATAGATCTCCGATCTAGTTATCATCAGTTGAAGGTGAAGGAGCAAGACATTCCTAAGACAGCTTTTCGCACGCGTTATGGACATTACGATTTCCTCGTTATGTCGTTTCGGTTTAACCAACGTGCCAGCTGCCTTTATGGATTTGATGAATCGAGTGTGCCGACCAATGTTGGATAAATCAGTGATTGTGTTCATTGATGAAATCTTGATTTATTCAAAGAGCAAAGAAGAACATGCCGATCACATACGTGAAGTGTTGAAGACACTTAGGAGAAAAAAAGTTATATGCTAAATTCTCTAAGTGTGCTTTCTGGTTACGCGAGGTTCAATTTCTAGGTCATATGGTGAATACCAAAGGAATTATGGTGGACCCGGCAAAGGTTGAGGAAGTGATGCAATGGAAGTCACCAAAGACGCCATCCGAGATTCGCAGTTTCTTGGGTTTGGCGGGTTATTACCGAAGGTTCATTCAGGACTATTCCAAGGTAGCCTCACCTTTGACTAAGTTGACCCGCAAGGATGTGATGTTCGTGTGGGGTCCGGAATAAGAGGATGCTTTTGAGGAGTTAAAGGCAAGATTAACTCAAGCTCCTGTCTTAACATTCTCGAAGGAAGTGAAGACTTAGTGGTGTATTCAGATGCATCTTACTCGGGACCGGGTTGCGTGCTAATGCAACGTGGATGAGTGATAGCTTACGCGTCCCGACAGTTAAAGACCCACGAAGTTAATTACCCCACTCATGATTTAGAATTGGCTGCGGTGGTCTTTGCGTTGATGATTTGGAGGCACTATTTATACGGGACTAAGTGCACAATCTTCACGGATCACAAGAGCTTGAAATACTTCTTCGAGCAGAAAGATCTCAATATGAGGCAAAGAAGGTGGTTAGAGTTGATCAAAGACTACGATTGCGAGATCCATTACCACCCGGGCAAGGCCAACGTAGTGGTCGATGTCCTTAGCTGGAAGGAGAGACCCGAACCGATTCGGGTAAAGGCGTATCAGTTGGTGATGACCTCAGATGTGATAACGCAAGTTAAAGAGTTTCAAAATGAGGCGTTAAAAGAAGATCGCCTCAACTCCGAACGAGTGAGAGGTCTAGTAGCAGAATTGGGGGAGAATACCCACGGTGTTAAAACCCGCTTTGGGCGAATGTGGATTCCTCGATATGGGAATTTACGTGGGCGAATTATGGACGAAGCTCATAAAACTCGATACTCCATTCATCCCGGTGCTACCAAGACGTATCAAGACATGAAGAAAGACTACTGGTGGCCGGGTATGAAACGTGACGTGGCAAAGTATGTAAGTAAGTGCCTTACTTGCTTGCAAGTGAAGGCAGAACGTCAGAAACCATACGGGAAGATTCAACCGTTGGATATACCCGAGTGGAAGTGGGAGCACATCACTATGGATTTTATCACGAAGCTACCCCGTAATGTAAGGGGGTACGATGCTATTTGGGTGATAGTTGATCGGTTAACAAAGAGTGCCCACTTCCTACCGATCCGCGAGACGTATTCATCTGAGAGATTGGCGGATCTGTTCATCAAAGAGATTGTAGCTCGTCATGGTGTGCTGGTGTCTATCGTGTCGGATCGTGACACCCGGTTCACGTCGAAGTTCTGGAAGAGATTTCATGATGCCATGGGGACGAGGCTACATATTAGCACGGCTTATCATCCTCAAACAGATGGTCAGTCTGAGAGGATGATCCAGACGCTCGAGGATATGCTTCGTGCTTGCGTGATCGACTTTGGGGGAATTTGGGATGATCACTTACCGTTAGTAGAGTTCTCGTACAACAACAGTTATCATGCCAGTATCGGTATGCTACTATACGAGATGCTGTACGGTAGGAGGTGTAGAACGCCCGTGTGTTGGGGAGACATTGAGCAGAAAGAATTGGGAAGCATCGAAGTGATTGAGGCTTCGACTGAGAAGCTGAAAAAGATCAAAGCCTTTATGAAGGCAGCCAAAGATAGGCAAAAGTCGTATGCCGATAAGAGGCGTAGACCCATCGAGTTCAACGTGGGTGATAAATTCATGTTAAAGGTCTCGCCTTGGAAAGGGATCATCCGATTCTAGAAGAGGGGCAAGTTGAGTCCAAGATACATAGGGCCTTTCCGAATAGCTGCACGAGTAGGAGAGGTGGCCTACCGTCTAGAATTTCCCGATGATTTAAGTGGGATTCACCCAACATTCCATGTATCTCATCTAAGAAAATGCTTAGCCGACGAAGATATGATTGTACCATTGGATGATATTGAAGTGGATGAACGGCTCAATTATATGGAGCAACCAGTGGCAATCATCGACCGAAAGGAGAAGAGGTTGAGAAATAAAGTGGTTCCACTTGTGCGGGTACAGTGGAAACATCGAAAGGGTTCCGAGTCTACGTGGGAGGCCAAAGTAGAAATGAGGCAGCACTACCCTCAGTTATTCGAAGAGTGACAGGTTTCGGGGACGAAACCACTTTAAGGGGGGTAGACTTGTAACACCTGAAACCTCGGTCAAAATAAAAAGGAAATAAAAGTATTTTGAAGAAAATAAAAAGAAGGCAAAGTTGAGGGGTGCTTTGTGTAAATAGTACCAAAAAAAAGTCAAAATGCACTTTATATGGGCATGGCCGCCCATATCATCTTGCTGTTGCTGTTGTTCGACCGAAAAGAAGAAGAACTGAAATCCTTATTTCTCTCGGTCGAATTGTGAAGATGAAGAAGAATATTCAAGGTTAGTAGGATTTTATGATTAACTGGTTTGGTTTCTTTGAGGTTTCAACCTTAGAAACCAATTTCTAAGTGTTGTATGTGCTTTGGTTGGTTGTTTTGCTTGTTTAGGTGTTTGAACTCGTGTAAAAGCAGGTTCGAAGGAGTTTTGCTTGTTTGCTACACTAGGTGAGTTCTATGGCCCTGGTTTTATGTTTTTAAACTTCTTTGGGGCTGAAAATGCATTTAAAATGTTTTACAACCGTTATGTATGATAACTGTGTATGTATGTGTATGAACTTCTATTTTCTATGAGGTTGTAAGCTTGTTCTAAGAGTTTAGTATGATAGATCTATGTTAAGAATGTATGAAAATGAGGTTTTAGAACTGGTTATAGCATAAGTCTCATTTACGGGTCTGATGGTTCATCCGCATTTTCACTGTGATAATTGCCTAAGTGTTTTGTTCACCCGCATTTATAGTTGTTCATCCGCATTTACAGTTGTTCATCCGCATTTGCAGTTGTTCACCCGCATTTGCCTAAATTCAGCCTAAGTGTCCATCAGCATTTCTTTTATACATGCGCATTTGCTACAGTGTCCATTAGCATTTCTTTTATACATGCGCATTTGCTACAGTGTCCATCAGCATTTCTTTTAAGATTGAATAATTACCAAGTGTTCACCCGCATTTGCAAGTTGTTCATCCGCATTTGCAAGTTGTTCACCCGTATTAGTTTTTGTTCACCCGTATTAGTTTGTTCACCCGCATTGGTTTTGTTCATTGGTTTTGTTCCCCGCATTGGTTTGTTCACCCGCATTGGTTTGTTCACCCGTATTTCTTTAAGACTTAAGGAATTTTCTGTAATTTTGGAAGATCAAGATTAGGGTTTGACCATGGTTGACTTGATGCTTGTATCTGATTATCTTATGCATGTTGTGGGCTGCCCTTATGTGCCTATTATGATATTAACATGTGACTTTATGTGGATTGCCTATGATCATAAAGTATTATTATTAATCAAGTGAAAGATTAATATTAACAAAAAGTGGAACATAAAGAACGAAAAGATTGCAAGTAAAAATTTACAGGAGGTGCACGACCATGTTGTCGTTAGCTCAACTGTGTACGGTTTAGCTAACCCAAAGGATGTACACAGGGTCAATCTTTAAGATTGAGGGGACCACTATTGCTGCCTCGATACTGGAGTCAGCAATTGTGCATCATGGATGGAGTCTATTTATAGACTTCAAGGCCCAGTACCAGGTTTATGCGCATTATATGGGGGTATAGCACTTTGGTCCATATCGACAGTGAAAGATAATAATAAATAAGCAAGAAAGAGAATTGTGATGATGTAAATGGATATGATTTGTATGTATGATGTGTGATCACATCCGAAAGAAAGATAAGATATTTTTTTAAGAAGTATTTTGTATACAAATCTATCAAGATATTTCTATGATTTTAAAACTAGAACTCACTCAGCAAAGCTGACTTTTATGCGTTTTCAGTTGGCAGGTAATTTGCCGAGGATGGCACTCGGGGAGGCTACTCGTCGGGATAAGGCTGACATCCATTCATGAATATAACATTGTTGTTTTGTAATACAAACTAATGATCTTTTGTAACTATTAACAAATATGTATTGCTTAGCAACAGTGGTTTTAAACTAATGAATGGCTTTTGATATTTAAGTTCCGCTACAATGTTTGATAAATTATGAAATGTTTTATAAATTGTGCTATGATTGTCCAACTGTGAGGTCTCTGGGAACGGGGCCTTACAAAGCTACCTGGCAAGCAAAGACTGGCATTCATCTCATGCAAGAATAATGTTGTTGTTTTGTAATGCAACTAATACTCTTTTGTGATTATTATCACCGATGTAACACTTGGCAAAAGTAACTATATATGCATGAAATGTTTTTGATAATTCTTCCGTTGCAAAATTTTCTTATGTTTATATATCTTAAATGAGTTTTTTATAATGAATGATGCTATGAATGACCAACTGTGGGGGGGTCCGGGATCGGGGCCTTACAAGTTGGTATCAGAGCCAAAGTTTAAGAGAATTGGGTAAATTATTTTCAAAACCTAAACTTAAACTGAGAATGGGACCGAATGGAGGGATGCCAGCCCAAGTAGCTACGTGCCATCAGGTAATTTTCCATAAAGTTAACCAGTATTACATGCGTGTGTTGTTTGATTTATGTGCTTAGTAGATTTGGATACTGATGTAGTCTGGATAGGGAATGCTTAGGGATGAAGATGGCCACTGTAATTATAAACTTACTATACTTGATATAATTTGAGCTATTACCTTGAATGACCGTGTTGGTGTTTGAATCTTATAGTGTTTTGAGGATGGTTCGTGGTAGATCTTCGAGGGCTCTTAGGGGTGGAGGTCGCGGTGGACGTAGTATTGGACCACGTGTCACGAGGGATGGGGCTAGGACTACTGAAGCGATTCCTAAAGAGCCCGAGTTTCACCACTATGGAGGTGGGGATGAGAGCGTTAACCTGATGACCATAGTAAAGGTGGCTGTAGCTGAGGGAGTTCACCAAGTCATGCATACGATTTTGCCATCTGTGGTGACTAGGGTCATCAGGGCTGTAAGGGAAGATGAGAGGAAGGGGAGAACTGGAGTAAAATGTGCTGGTAGTGGTGGTTTCCCTCCCAAGGCAAAAGGGCTAAGGTAGAGGGACGCAAGGTGGCCGCAATCGAGATAGGAGTGAAGGTGTGAGAGAAATGCTGGAAGGGGCACGTAGGAGAATGTAGGTGGGGATCGAACGCCTGCTTTCTATCATGCCCCGTCCGTCCGGGTCCATGACGACTGAATATCAACAAACACAGCGGAAACCATGTATGCAACAACATGAGCCATTGGTTTACATGAAAGTAATAAAATATTTACACTGTATTACAACCCAACATGAGTCTAACTAGATTGTAGGCATCACCCATAGGATCCTTAACATCCATTCATTAAGTGGCTATCTTGTTTGGCTTGTCTAGATTCTTGTACAGCCCTTCTAGGGTGGCTCTTCTCTGGGGAAAGTCAAATCATGTTCACAAGTTTGTAATTCCAATGCTTAGGGAGTCTAATTAAGACTCCCCCTAATATAGTTAGACAATCACCTGAAATACATACTCAAAACATGTCAACATAAAGTTGGTGAGCTCAAGTTTTCACATTAGTAGTAGTCGTATGAATACCTAGATATAGTTGAGTAAAACATAGTTATTGGTGCACGACAAAATGTATCTAAATCAATCCTGGACCCGGGTGACAATCCCGAGTGCTAAAACATCCCCTAACCCATACCCCTTATTGTTATGGGTTGTAGCATGCCCTGCTATGCACGGTTAATCGGCAATAATTTGTGACACAGCGATTTTCAATCTCAATGGGGGGTTTACCTTGTCTGTAGGGCCCATTGTGTGCGGGGGATTCTCCAAATAGTACTATCCACAAATCAAGCGGCTCTCACTAGAGTTAATGATTGTGCTCACGTTTGGGGACAAGAGCAGGTAATATTGCACCAAAGTAATTCAATAACAAACGGGTATGTATTCCACCCCAAAAGTTGTAAAGTAAGAAGGGGGTCATGAGGCTTACTTGGGTTCACTTGCATGCATAATCTATACAAATACCGTGAGCTTCCTATATGAAGTGCATAATCCTCATGGTGACCTAGTTACAATTATTCATAAATGTACATTTTGAGGATATGATAATATTTGGTATTTTTACAATAAGATTGAGTCCCTCTTTAAATATAGTTCTTATTGTCGTATTTTGTTCTAGGATCAATACGTGTACCAGGTCTATTATCATTCGAAGTTCTCATGGAATTAGGTTATGCTTTTAGAGGTATACATACACATATTCGGTAACCGTTTGCTTGAATTTGCTTTGCCCGTAATTATAATAGTATATTATTTTGGATGGTAGTTGTACTAATTGTGTTAATACGAGTTAGCTCATTAAGGGTCAAAAGTAAAATGATCGGTTCATATTATCCGATATCAGACAGGTTAGTAATTGCGGTGCTAAAATTCTTATTATTTATACTTAATTATTATACAGTTTTCGTGTGTTTAAGTTGTACTAACGCGTATTATTATCATTCAAGGCATCATATACAGTAGATGGTATTAGCATTAAGGACTCCGACATTGATATTAATAAACTTGATGATAATAATGAAATAATTAGTAATAGTCGTTAGTATGGTAACGAAATAGAACTATAATTTCTGATAAAATATATTTTGAATACCATTGATAACATTATTAGTATGATAATAGAAATACTAGTATTATAAAGTGCCACTAGAAGTTATGATAGAAAATATAGTAATGTTTACTCTAATGTTAGGTGTATGGTCGTGGTTATTACTATATAGTTATAGGTAGAATGAAAAATAATATTAGTTATGATGGTGACAAAGTAATATTATTTACACCACTTTTGATAAGTTTGATAGTAACAATAAAATTTTTGTATGATTATGTATATAAAATAAATGCCACTATTAATAATGTTGTTACCAACATTTCATACATAATAACAATCATCCACGGTAAACCTGGTAATAATAAAGCTTGGTTAAACTATTTAATAGGAATAAAACAATAATACTAATGATAACATTAGTAATGCTAGTGTATATATAAAGAAAATACATGATGATGATGATCGTGTAGTTATAACATAATGATATTAGTATTACTTATATTAGTTAATAGTAATATTAATCGTGTGTGGAATTTTTTAATTGTAATAGTCCTAGTACATAACTTGGAATGTCTTCATCATTATATCGCATATCGCTATCAATAACATTGAAACCATTTGGTAAAACACGCTTATAAGCATTAACAATAATATTAAAGGAATGCAACAATATTGGTGTTAACAATAATAGTACAATTATTTGTATTAATAATTTTATTAGTATCACTATCGTTTAATACATTATATATATAAATTTCCATTACATTTTGTAGCGTCACATTTGGTTTGTGTTTATGCGTTTAACCATTGTTTTGTATGAAACATGTGAGTATATATATTTATAGATATCTATATGTGTTCATGTTTCTAATCCATATCTTGATTGTTATTATTACTATTATTATTATTATTATTAAACATACATTATTTATGCTAAGATTTATAGTCACACGAAACCATTGTAAGACAAGCTCAATCGATTCGTTATGGATAATAATCACGTTAAATAATCAAGTGTGCGCGTATACCTTCCCGCTAGATCACACCGTTTGACTAGTGTTAACCAGTGTCCAAACACCACCAAATTCCAAACCCAAACTCAACCATCTCAAAACCCGTTACCAACCACCACCAACTTCAAAACCCACCATCACCACCTGAAAAACAACCTTCTCCACCACAACCATCACCAACCACCAACCACAGCTGCCATCACCACTGCCGTCAAAACCATCACCAACCACCAACCACGGCTGTCATCACCACTGCCGTCACAACCACCACCAACCACCAACCACGGCCCTAACACCAATGAAACCACCACATCCTACTGCTTCCTTCCCGCTAGCCACTGCCGTCACCGGAGGTGGCCGAACGACCATGGATCACTGCTTCTCACCTATATTATTTTGCACATCGGGTAGAAATAAGCACATGCATGGGTAGATTGGACAAAAAAGGAGGTTACCGAAGGTTTGTTGGAGTCTCACCAGAGCTTGGCCGGAATCCAGCCAAAACCCTAGTCGCCCCCAAGGTTCGTCGAGGGTGGCTGTTGCCACTGTCACCGCCGCACAGGGCGGCTGCTGACGACCCATCCATCACCACCACCATTTTCGAGATCAGGGAGCCGAGATCTACTCAAAGATGCCCTTTACTCTCCTCCATTTGCCGCCGTGGGGCTCGCCGAAGTGTCTCATGCACGACCATCGAGGCTCACACCCTTTACTGCTGCTGAAACCACCACCACCATCGTGTTCACCTTGTCGGGGGCTTTGATTTGATGTAAGCCACTCGCCGAAGCACCGCCAAGCGCCGCCGCGTGCGGTGGTCGGCCGCCGCACCTCCGCCGTGTCCCCACCGCCTGCGGTCTTAGCGCCGCCTAGCTCCCGGTCGGCTCTCCCTTCTCTCTCAAAACCGCCACTCTCTCTCTCTCTAAGTGTGTGTTCAAGTGTGTGTAGAAGTGAAGAAAAGAGGTGGGTATTTGCTTATATACCCAGGAGTTTCCAACACTGTCCTTCTGCATAGTGTCCTCTTGACACTGTCTTCGGCCGAGTCACGTGTCATGCCTGCTCTCCGTCTTTTATGAGAGTCTTAGGAACTTCGTTTCGTATACAGACGTGGGTGAAGATTTTTATTTTATATAATGGGTGGTGGTTAAATTGGTGACGTCAAAAATCACGTATTTAAATTATTTTACGAATTTGATTATCGTTCACGATCTCAATGTTCTGTTGTAAAGCCCTGTTCCTGGAGACCTCACAGTTGGTCAATCATAGCATTATACATATAAAACATTACACATTTCATAAAATTTCGTAGCGGATCAAGTTAACAAAAACCATTCATCTCATTAATAATTACTGTTGCTAAGCAATACTTCATTGTTTCTTAAGTTACAAAAGACCTTTTAATAGCATTACAAAACAACAACATCATTAAGATCGAACGGATGCTAGTCTTGCCCCGACGAGTAGCTTCCCCCGCGTGTCATCCTCAGCAATAATTACCTGCCAACTGAAAAATGCAAAAAAGTCAGCGTTGCTGAGTGAGTTCTAGTTTTAAAATGTTTAAAATACCTTGTAAGATTTATATATGAAAATATCCTTTTCAATAAAATATTTCCTTTACTTTCACACATGAGCATTCATCATATATACATCAAGGTATAATCTTTATTATCTTTTATTATCTCATGCATTCGTTCGTTTTGTACTTTTTCATTATCTTCCACTATTTCTAGATCCTGTCATAACATTACCCCCATCGTTGGGCACAAAGCCACCTCATTGTCGGGATTAAGTGGCAAGGATCCCGTTTTGTACGTATGGATCAATCACTAAGACTGATCTCCCTGTGTGTGAACCGTCAAGGTTTAGCCAAAATCACATGCTATATTACACACAGTTGAGCTAGCAACTCTCAACGAGTTGTGAACCTCCTTAATCAATTTGCTTGCAAGACTTTCATTTATTTCTTATGTTCCACTTTTGTTATCATTAATCTTTCACTTTCATTATGATAATACTTTACGTATACGAGCATAAACACACCACGTAAAGCCACGTAATAATACGTATTAAGGAACACAAGAACAGCCTAAAAACATGCAAACATAAACAATTACAACCATCTAAACATCCCTGAGAAATTCATTAAATTTCCTTTTTCCTTAAATTTCAGAATATTTCCTAAGTGTTCTAGGTGCATGAGCACTATGCAGGCGCATAAGTACTATGCAGGTGCATGACTCAACACTTAGGCGCCTAAGGAAAACTTCTGGGCGCATGACTACTATATGGGTGCATGTGTTAACACTTAGGCTATTTGGGTAGCAGGCGTATGGGGAACCTTGGGCGCATGAGAACCTTTCGGGCGCATGGGTACTATTGGGGCGCATTACCTACACTTAGATTTATTTGGGCAAGTTTCTGGGCGCACGAGCCCTATTTGGGCGCATGACCAACACTTAGGTGTTCTAATTAAAATATTCAGGCGCATGAGCCCTATTTGGGCGCATGACCAATCATTATGCATGTTTCAGACTTATTTTCGAACCCAGTCTGCATTCTAACATGTTCTAAGCTTACATCCATCATTCTAAGCATCAAGAACACACATACAACCATAAACGCAAACATAAACACACAAATACACACGGGTACATGTTAAACCGTTGTAAAACATTTTAAATCATGCATTTTCAGCCCTAAAAAGTTTAAAACACATAAAGTCCGGGGTCTAGAACTCACCAATTGCAACCAACAAGTTAAACTCCTCCAAACTTGTGTGCATGAGAGTTCAAACACCTAAAATACAACCAAAACAAACAACCAAACACATAGAACACATAAAAATCGGTTTCATGGTCAAAACCCAACAAAGCCGAGCCAAATATACAAAGAACACTCACCAATTTGAGAAAAATCTGCCTTTCTTCCTTGCAACCAAGAGAGAGAACTTTAGTTCTTCTTTTTCTTCTTTTGTCAAAAATCAGCAGGTTGTGGATGCATGTATGGGCGGCCAGACCCAAATATTAATAGAATATTTGACTTTTGTACTTTTTACACATAGCCCCTCCCATTTTTGCTCCTTTTCATTCTCTTCAAGATACTTTTCTTTTCCTTTTATTTTGACAAGAATTTCGGGTGTTACAAATCTACCCCCCTTAAAGAGGTTTCGTCCCCGAAACCTGTCACTTTTCAAACAACTGTGGGTAATTTCTTCTTCAGTCTCCCATGTAGACTTCAAACCCTTTTGGTGTTTCCACTGCAGACGCACAAGTGGAACCACTTTATTTCTCAATCTCTTCTCCTTTCGATCGATGACTGCCACTGGTTGCTCTACATAATTGAGTCGTTTATCCACCTCGATGTCCTTTAGTGGTACAATCATATCTTTATCAGCTAAACACTTTCTCAGATGAGATACATGGAATGTCGGGTGGATTCCACTTAACTCATCAGGCAGTTCTAATCGATAGGCCACCTCTCCTACTCGTGCGATGATTCGGAAAGGCCCTATGTACCTTGGGCTCAGCTTACCCCATTTCTTGAACCGGATGATCCCTTTCCAAGGTCTTCACCTTTTGTCGGCATACGACTTCTGTCTATCCTTCGCCACCTTCATAAAGGCTTTGATCTTTTCCAACTTTTCAGTCGTAGCCTCGATCACCTCGATACTTCCCAACTCTTTCTGCCCGATGTCTCCCCAACACACGGGCATTCTACACCTTCTATCGTATAGCATCTCATATGGTGGCATACCAATGCTCGCATGATAACTGTTGTTGTATGAGAATTCCGCTAACGGTAGGTGATGTGAACCTGGTGTAACGGTCCGACACGATAGACACCGGCACACCATGATGAGCTACAACCTCTTTAATGAATAGATCCGCTAACCTCTCGGATGAATATGTCTCGAGGATTGGCAAGAAGTGAGCACTCTTTGTCTGATGATCAACTATCACCCATATGGTATCGTACCCCCTTTCCGTATGAGGTAACTTTGTAATGAAGTCCATGGTGATGTGTGTGACATCCGGTAACTTTATGTTACCAAACTCCGTTAGTTCCGTTAAGTCTTGCATACACGTGTCGTGAGCACACACTAGTTGACATTGAACGTTGGTGACTTAAGAATGATTAGTAATGATAAACTGATAATAATTTAACTAATGATGTGATTATTAAGTTGTGCTTATGTGCTTACGCGATTTAAATATTATTTGTGAATTTTATCGCGTAATGTGAAAACATGTGTATTTAATTCGTGAATCTTGTGACTAGTGAAAATAATTTATAGAATTATTATTGTTGATTAATAATGTGTGTATTATTAAGTTTAAACCTTTTAAAAAGTGTTTAAAAGAATTGTCTTTTTATAAAATACAAATTACAAGGTTTAAATGTTAAATATACTAAATTAAGTTACAAAATACAAAATCCCAACCCTAATTCCCCATCCTCGGCTGCGACTTCATTCACACACCCACACATTTGTGATCCAAGCATAAGAACAAGCATTTGGCATCGGTTTTGGATCGATTCAAGGATTATAACGCGTTAGAAACATCAAATCTTGTCGAATACACGTTTAAAGGTTAGATTTTTATGGGTTTTTCATGTATTTTGATGTTGGCCGAATGTGGGTGTTCGAAATCTACTATTGAAGGTCGAATCTTGGTTGTTTGTTGATGTTATTATGTTAGTTAGATTGTATAGATGTTAGTTAACGTTGATTATGGAAGAAAGCTTCGATTTTGATGCGTTGTTCATAGGTTACTAATAATAGTAACTTTATTTGCATGAATTTGATGATTGGATGATGGATTGATGTTGTTAAAGTGTTTATCATGTTATGGGGATATTAGAATGATGATGTTGATGCTAGAAACCTAAGAATGGATGTTGTAGTTCATATGTTACCAAAAGTAGAAACTTTTGGTTTTGAAGATTGATGAAACATGATGATTTGATATGTAGAACATGTCTAGATGATAGCATGAGTTTGAATTGGTATATTGTTAATGAAATCATGAATGTATTGGGCGTTAGATAGATTTTGGGATGCACTTTCCCAAAAGGGAAACTTTATTTGCACAAAATCTTGGATATGATGATTTGAGCATGTTTGTGACATTAGGATCATGTTAGCATGTTCATGGATGATTTCTAATATGGTGGAATGTATTGTTTGGGTTGTATGAATACTTGTTTGGTTATTTGGGGATTTGATCTCTTGGTGGTTATACATGGTGGTGGATCATGTAGGTTATGATAGAACTATTGTTTGGGTTGTAATAGATCATGGTTGAATATTTTGGTTGGCATGGATTCTGTTGAATAATATGATGATGATCGTCATACACGCATGCGAATCTGAGGCCCCTACTTAGTAGGATTAGCAGGGTTTAGGGTGTGAAGTCATAAGTGGCTTCACATGGCATGTTGTGCATGATTTGATTCTATGTATGATGCATTAGTTATGATATAATTATGTTGAACATGATGATTGTTTGAGATTCACATGACTTGTATGACAATCTGGTTTTATGATGATCTAGGAAGTACATGTGGCTAATGAAGTGATATATGTGAACAATTTGCATGAAAATCATGTGTGTTGAACTATTATGCTTGATTGAATGGAAATTTCACCTATAATGTCACCAACGGGTCAACTGGGTCAATGTGTTCTGTTTTTCCAAAACCTTGAGTTCTTTGGTTTATAGAGCACTTAGGGTTTCATTATGATTTTGTGTACATGTACTTATATACTTGCGTGTTCTAGGTAACCTCTGAAGGTTGTCTTTCCACTCTCTCTTTCAAGTTAAGCTCGTAAGTCTTTATTGTGCACACCAGGTGAGTTCAAGCCCCACTCTTTTACATACTCTCTTTTGGGGGAGATAGCATACTGGTTTTATAAACGCTTTACTATTATAAGTTGTGTATAGTATAATATAGTGTTGTATACCATGAAAGTCCTCACACTTTCGGATTGTGAATAACGATGATTAGCGGGAAATCTTGGGTAGTACTACAGGGTCTGACGAGCCCCACCTGTGCGAATCGAGGTCAAACGGGTGCAATTTTGTCCAAACACAGACATCGTCACGACCTGGTAAGTCGTGACAGGAGGCAACAAACGAAACACAGTCAGCTTGAATCGCGAAATCACTATGATTATTACTTGTGAATTTAGACTAGCTATCTAATTGAATGCACTCTTATATTTTATACTGTTACAGTTATATTTTACGCAAACTCTTGAACTCACCAACTATTGTGTTGACTCTTTTAGTATGCTATTCTCGGGTTGAGGTTACCATTGCCTAGGAGCAGCACTTCAGATTGCTGAAGCCCATGCACCTTTGGTGACCCTGATGAGGAAGACCCGGAAGAGGAACCAGAGGAAGCCCCTGAAGAAGAACCAGCAGGGATGGATGAAGACAGTGACGGATCTGACATGTTGGACTGATTCTACTTCTATATGATTTAGACCATATAGTGTTTCTTTTCTTTAAAACCTATGTGGGAAGGGTTGTTTCCCACCCAACTGAAAACTCAAATTTTGATATTGATGGAATACTTTGTGAATCATTTACAATTTATTTATCTCTGGTTATTATTGTTATTATAAATGTTGTGGTTGTGATGAAATCCTTATTTCTTATTATTTACTGTACCTCAATGAGATTAATGTGTTGGATGTTACTTATTATTGTATTTGTGAATGTAAAGTGAAATATGGACGGACGTGGAAGAGGACGTGGATGAGGTCATGGACGTGGCGCCGGAGGTCGTGGTGCTGGTGCCATAAACATGACACCTGCAGAGTTGGCTGCCCTAATTAACGAGCATGTACAGGCAGCAGTGGCTGCTGCCCAAACCGGACAGCCAGCAGGTAAATGATAAAAGTGGTTTAAACAATTATCCTAGTTACTTGTCTGGGATACTTGACTAATGTATGGTTTGTCAAAACAGGACCTCCACCTTGTACTTACAAGTCCTTCATGGATTGTAAACCTCACACCTACAGCGGGACGGAAGGAGCTGTGGGATTAGTACGGTGGTTTGAGAAAACTGAATCCGTATTGTCCGCCAGCTGACCAAGTGAAGTTCGTGACTAGAACACTTGAAGGCGCAACTCTCTCATGGTGGAATGCCCAGGTGCACATGTTGGGTCAGGATATGGCTAATGACTTACCTTGGGCTGAATTCAAAGCAATGATGACGGAGGAGTATTGCCCCCGAAACGAAGTGCAGAAGCTGGAGATGGAATTCTGGCAACTTAAAATGCAAGGCTTAGAGATTGAAGCCTACACGACCCGTATCATGAGTTGGCCACACTATGCCCGGGAATGGTCAATGAAATGCACAAGAGAGTCGAGCACTAGATACATGGACTGGTGCCTAAGATTCAGAGTATGGTAACTGCTTCCAACCCCACTACCATACAGCAGGCTATCCGGACAGCCCACAGGCTGACTGACCAGGCAGTCGAGCAAGGACGGTTACCCAAACGGGGCGTGGTTGCTAGTGTGCCCGACAACAAACGAAAGTGGGAGAATATTAGTAACAAAGGTTAATCCTCCAGCAACCAGCCACAACAACATCAGCAACATGTACAACAGCAGCAACAACCTACCCAGCAACAAAGGAGGTTTGATAACAACCGAAATTTCAATCAGTCATCCTCGGCATCACAGGGACAAGGAGGCTATGTGGGGAAAAGTCCCAAGTGCAATCGATGCAACTACCATCACACCGGCAGGTGTGACGACTTCCGATGCCAACGCTGTGGTAAAGTTGGGCATGCAGCGAAAGACTCCCTGGATGAACTGATGAAGAAGCCTCAACAATCTCAAGAAACTCCGAAGGGTTGTTTCGAGTACGGAAAAGAAGGCCATTACAGACGTAATTGTCCACAGCTTAGGAGAAATGGAAATGGTGGGAACAACACTGGCAATAACAACAACGGAAACAACAATAACAACAGCAATGGCAATTGTAATAACAATGGTGGCAACAACAATAAAGCCAAAGGGAGAGCTTTCATTATTGGCTCAGGTGAGGCTCTAAAAGATCCTACAACAGTAACTGGTAAATTTTCGGTTAATGGTCGTTTTGCAACCGTATTATTTGATACGGGAGCTGATAGAAGCTTTATTTCCACTAAGTTTAGTAGTCTTTTAAGTGATATGCCTTCAACATTAGAATCTAAGTACACCGTAGAGTTAGCTGACGGTAAACAGATTCACGTGACACATATCATTAGAGCTGCAAGATAGAACTTGCTGGTCATACCTTCGACATAGATCTCATGCCTATCACACTTAGGAGCTTCGATGTAGTAGTCGGCATGGATTGGCTTTCTGACAAGCAAGCGGAAGTCATATGTCACGAGAAGGTTATACGAATTCCTAACGGCGAAGAAATTCTATTGGTTAAAGATGATAGGAGTGGTGCAGTGATGGGCATCATCTCGTTCATGAAGGCACAGAAGTTGTTACGAAAAGGTCGTCTAGCCCCATATTAGCACTTTTCACTGACAAACAACTAGAGGAAAAGAAGATAGAGGATATCCCCGTGGTTTGTGAGTTTCCCGAGGTGTTTCCGGAGGACCTGCCTGGACTACCACCTCATCGTCAAGTCGAATTCCAAATTGATTTGACTCCAGGAGCCGCTCCGATTACGAGAGCACCTTACCGGTTAGCTCCAAACGAACTGCAGGAATTATCTGCTCAACTCCAAGAACTTTTGGATAAAGGATTTATCCGACCCAGTTCGTCGCCCTGGGGAGCGCCAGTGCTATTTGTCAAGAAGAAGGACATTACATTTCGAATGTGCATTGACTATAGGGAACTGAACAAGGTTACGATCAAGAATAGATATCCCTTACCTCGTATAGATGATTTGTTTGATCAACTTCAAGGATCAAGCTATTATTCTAAGATTGTTTTGAGGTCTGGTTATCATCAACTGAGAGTTCGAGAGGAGGACATCTTGAAGACAGCTTTTTGTACACGTTACGGTCACTACGAGTTCTTAGTCATTGCATTCGGGTTGACGAATGCACCAGCTATATTCATGGACCTCATGAATCGCGTGTGCAAACCCTATCTTGATCAGTTTGTTATTGTCTTTATAGATGACATATTGATCTACTCAAAAACAGAGGAAGAACATGGGGAGCACTTATGGTTAATCTTGGAATTACTTAGAAAAGAACAATTGTACGCCAAATTTTCTAAGCGCGATTTCTGGATACGCGAAGTGCAATTCTTGGGTCATATTGTTAACGAGAAAGGAATACATGTTGATTCGGCAATGATTGAGGCGATAAAGAATTGGTCGGTTCCTAAGACTCCTAGTGAGATACGATAATTTCTTGGCCTGGTAGGATACTATCGCCGATTCATCGAAGGATTTTCTAAGATTGCTCAACCCCTCACAGCCTTGACTCACAAGGAACGACGTACAAATGGGGCGAGAGTCAGGAATCTGCTTTCCAGTTGCTGAAACAGAAACTGTGTAGCTCACCGATATTAGCGTTACCGGAAGAAAGTGATGATTTTGTGGTCTATTGTGATGTTTCCATTCAAGGACTTGGGTGTGTATTGATGCAGCGGGATAAGGTAATAGCTTACGCCTCTAGACAACTAAAGGTTCATGAGAAGAACTATACCACCCATGACTTGGAGCTGGGTGCGGTAGTTTTTACCTTAAAGATCTAGAGACACTACTTGTACGATACCAAATGCACTATTTACACCGATCACAAGAGTCTTCAGCACATCTTTGAGCAAAAGGAATTGAACATGAGGCAAAGACATTGGGTAGAGCTACTGAACGACTATGATTGTGCCATCAGATATCATTCGGGGAAAGCAAATGTAGTCGCTGACGCGCTGAGTAGGAAAGAAACTGCTAAGCCTCGATGTGTGCGAGCTTTGTAGCTTACCATTAGCACACAGTTACCTGAACAAATCTGAGAGGCTCAGACAAAAGCATTGACAGCAGAAAACATTGGGTCTGAATCGTTAAGGGGAAAGGAAAAACAATTAGAGGTAAAAGTGGATGGAATTCCTTATTTCATGGATAGACTTTGGGTACCTCTACACGGAAATCTTAGAGACTTGGTCATGAGTGAAGCACACAAGTCTAAGTACTCTATACATCCTGGATCTGACAAGATGTATCATGATCTGAAGGCGCACTATTGGTGGCCTAATATGAAAGCGGATGTAGCTACATATGTGAGCAAGTGTCTGACCTGCTCAAAGGTAAAAGTGTAGTATCAGAAACCATCTGGGTTGTTACAATAGCCTGATATTCCTATGTGGAAGTGGGAACAGATCTCAATGGATTTCATTACCATGCTACTCCGAAACTCCTAGTGGTTGTGACATAATATGGGTTATTATGGACCGATTAACGAAGTCTGCTCATTTCTTGGCAATAAGGGAAACAGACAAAATGCAGAAATTAACCCGACTTTATTTGAAGGAGATAGTGTCAAGACATGGTGTACCGGTTTCAATCATTTCTGACCGCGGTGCTCGTTTTACATCGCACTTCTGGCAGTCGTTGAAAAAATCTTTAGGTACGCGATTAGACATGAGTACTGCTTATCACCCGTAGACCGATGGTCAAAGTGAGCGTACTATACAGACTTTGGAGGACATGCTTCGTGCTTGTGTGATTGACTTCGTTAATAACTGGGAAGTTCACCTACCATTGGTGGAATTTTCTTACAACAACAGTTATCACAGTAGCATAAAGGGCACCTTTTGAAGCTTTGTATGGGAGAAAATGTAGATCACCAGTTTGTTGGGGTAAAATTGGTGATAGCCAGCTAACGGGTCCTGAGTTGGTACACGAGACCACCGAGAAGATTGTACAAATAAGGAATCGTATGGCTGCAGCGCGCGACAGGCAGAAAAGTTATGCTGATAAGCGACGAAAATCTCTAGAATTTCAGGTTGGTGACAAAGTCTTATTGAAAGTCTCACCATAGAAAGGCATGATTCGGTTTGGTAAAGAGGAAAACTAAACCCGAGATACGTGGACCGTTTAAGATATTGGAAAGCATAGGTCCAGTGGCCTATCGACTAGCCTTACCTGATTCATTGAGTGGAATCCATGATGTATTCCATGTTTCAAATCTGAAGAAGTGCCTAACGGATGAACGATGATCGTACCGCTTGAGGAAGTACAAGTAGATGAACAATTACGCTTCATCGAAGAACCAGTCGAAGTGATGGATCGTGAGGTAAAGACACTTAAGGAAAGCAAGATACCCATAGTCAAGGTTCGTTGGAACTCGAGACGTTCATCGGAATTCACGTGGGAATGGAGGACCAGATGAAGCTTAAGTATCCTCAACTGTTCGAAAAAACGATGCCAGCCGGCAAAGGTATTGATTTAAATTTCGGGACGAAATTTCTTTCAACATGGGGATGATGTGACAATTCACCTGGAACTCACTCGATTACTTTGTGCTAATGCAGTAGACCAATGATGGGACACATACCATGTAACACAATTTTCGGGACGAAAATTCTTTCAACATGGGATAATGTGACATCCGGTAATTTTCCGTTACCAAACTCCGTTAGTTCCGTTAAGTCTTGCACACACGTGTCGTGAGCACACACTAGTTGCCGTTGAACGTTGGTGACTTAAGAATGATTAGTAATGATAAACTGATAATAATTTAACGAATGATGTGATTATTAAGTTGTGCTTATGTGTGCTTACGCGATTTAAATATTATTTGTGAATTTTATCGCGTAATGTGAAAGCATGGGTATTTAATTCGTGAATCTTGTGACTATTGAAATAATTTATAGAATTATTATTGTTGGTTAATAATGTGTGTATTATTAAGTTTAAACCTTTTAAAAAGTGTTTAAAAGAATTGTCTTTTTATAAAATACAAATTACAAGGTTTAAATGGTAAATATACTAAATTAAGTTACAAAATACAAAATCCTAACCCTAATTCCCATCCTCAGCCGCGACTTCCTTCACACACCCCACACATTCGCAATCCAAGCAAAAGAACAAGCATTTGGCATCGGTTTTGGATCGATTCAAGGATTATAACGCGTTAGAAACATCAAATCTTGTCCAATAGACGTTCAAAGGTTTTTTTTGGGTTTTTCATGTATTTTGATGTTGGCCGAATGTGGGTGTTCGAAATCTACTATTGAAAGTCGATTCTTGGTTGTTTTGTTGATGTTATTATGTTAGTTAGATTGTATAGATGTTGGTTAACGTTGATTATGCAAGAAAGCTTCGATTTTGATGCGTTGTTCATAGGTTACTAATAATAGTAACTTTATTTGCATGAATATGATGATTGGATGATGGATTGATGTTGTTAAAGTATTTATCATGTTATGGGGATGTTAGAATGATGATGTTGATGCTAGAAACCTAAGAATGGATGTTGTAGTTCATATGTTACCAAAAGTAGAAACTTTTGGTTTTGAAGATTGATGAAACATGATGATTTGATGTGTAGAACATGTCTAGACGATAGCATGAGTTGAATTGTATATTGTTAATGAAATCATGAATGTATTGGGTGTTAGATAGATTTTGGGACGCACTTTCCCAAAAGGGAAACTTTATTTGCACAAAATCTTGGATATATGATTTGAGCATGTTTGTGACATTAGGATCATGTTAGCATGTTCATGGATGATTTCTAATATGGTGGAATGTATTGTTTGGGTTGTATGAATACTTGTTTGGCTATTTGGGGATTTGATCTCTTGGAGGTTATACATGGGTGGATCATGTAGGTTATGATAGAACTATTGTTTGGGTTGTAATAGATCATGGTTGAATATTTTAGTTGGCATGGATTCTGTTGAATAATATGATGATGATCGTATATACACGCGTGCGAATCTGAAGCCCCTACTTAGTAGGATTGGCAAGGTTTAGGGTGTGAAGTCGTGAGTGGCTTCACATGGCATGTTGTGCATGATTTGATTCTATGTTTGATGCATTAGTTATGATATAATTATGTTGAACATGATGATTGTTTGAGATTCACATGACTTGTATGACAATCTGGTTTTATGATGATCTAGGAAGTACATGTGGCTAATGAAGTGATATATGTGAACAATTTGCATGAAAAACATGTGTGTTGAACTATTATGCTTGATTGAATGGAAATTTCTCCTATAATGTCACCAACGGGTCAAACGGGCAACTGGGTCAATGTGTTCTGTTTTTCCAAAACCTTGATTTCTTTGTTTTATAGAGCACTTAGGGTTTCATTATGATTCTGTGTACACGTACTTATGTACTTGCGTGTTCTAGGTGACCTCTGAAGGTTGTCTTTCCACTCTCTCTTTCAAGTTAAGCTCTTAAGTCTTTATTGTGCACACCAGGTGAGTTCAAGCCCCACTCTTTTACATACTCTCTTTTGGGGGTGATAGCATACTGGTTTTATAAACGCTTTACTATTATAAGTTGTGTATAGTATAATATAGTGTTGTATACCATGAAAGTCTTCACACTTTCGGATTGTTAATAATGATGATTAGAGGGAAATCTTGGGTAGTACTACTGGGTCTGACAACCCCCACCTGTGCGACTCGAGGTCAAACGGGTGCAATTTTGTCCTAACACAGACATCGTCACGACCTGGTAAGTCATGACGGGAGGCAACAAACGAAACACAGTCAGCTTCAATCGCGAAATCACTATGATTATTACTTGTAAATTTAGACTAGCTATCTAATTCAATGCACTCTTATATTTTATACTGTTACAGTTATGTTTTACGCAAACTCTTGAACTCACCAACCATTGTGTTGACTATTTTAGACCGCATCATTGTAGTTGTCAGCACGATTGAAACTTTGTTTTGGTTTGGTTATTAAACATTTAAGTATTTGTTGGTATTACTTTGGCGCGTGTGTTTGCACATTTTACATTATATTGTTTTACTTTGGTCTTTCTGGTTTATTAAATGCTTCCGCATATTTTGAAGTTAAAATCTGACTTTGAATGTTTGTTCATATAGAGTCGTTCTGAGTAACTAATGACTGAGATCCTGGTATGTCACACGCCTTGCGGTAAAACCCCGCACGTGGATTTTAAGGGTGTGACAGTATTGATCACTAATATCAAACTAAACAACCACCAACGGAACTTATTATCTATTTCCAAATATAAACCAATACCCAAGATAAAAATAAACAAATCACATTTAAAATAGATACACTTCTACAAAAAATGCATTCACAACACTCGACAACCATCTTCAAACACTCTTGCTCACAAATCAACTAATTTCAATCCAAACAACGACTCTAGATCCACAGAATCCTTTATTGAACACTAGACCATGGATACGAGTTGTAAAGGATCAAAAACCACTATTATTAACTCAATAGAATCGAGAATCTATTAATAATTACAAAATGAATGTAATCACATGTCAAACACGAAACTCAATGTGTGATTGATGAAAAACAAGTCAAATTAAGGTATCATGTCCAATAAGATAACATTTCTTTTTATTTAAATCGAAATTGTGCGATTATAGATGTATGCATCAAAATATTCACGAAAGCTTAGTAAAATACATAAAAAAGGAACTAGTTATAGAAAAACATCAAATAACAATAGTTCTTTCATGGATAGTTTTTGTTATCTGTAACAACCTTTAATATCATGCCATGTCTATTCTCAAGCCTTCTGAACACCCTCCTAAACTTATCAAATCAAATCCTATTGTAATGATCACTAATATCAAACTAAACAACCACCAATGGAACCTAGTATCTATTTCCAAATAGAAACCAAAACAATAGATGAAAATAAACAAATCGCTTTGAAAATCGATCCACTCCTACAAAAAAATGCATCCACAACACTCGTCAGCCATCTTCGAACACTCCTGCTCACAAGTCCACTAAATTAAATCCAAGCGATGACTCTCGATCCATAGAATGCTTTATTGAACACTAGACCATGGATACGAGTTGTAAAGGATCAAAACCACTCGTATAAACTTAATAAGAATCAAAAATCTAATAATAATTACAGAATGAATGTAATCATACGACATACATGAAACTCAATGTGTGATTGATGAAAAAGAGGTCAAATTAAGGTAACGTGGCCAAGAAGATAACCTTTCTTTTTATTTCAATCGAAATTTGGCGATTATAGATCTGTACTTCAAAGTATTCACGAAAGCATAGTAAAATACATAAAAAAGGAACTAGTTATACAAAGACATCAAACAACAATAGTTCTCACATGGATAGCTTTAGCTATATGTAACAACCTTTCATACTATTCGATGTCTATTCTCAAGCCTTCTGAACACCCTCCTAAACTAATCTAATCAAATCCGATTATAATGATAACTAAAATCAAACTAAACAACCACCAACGAAACCTAATATCTTTTTCCAAATAGAAACCAAAACCTAAGATAAAAATAGACAAATCACCTTTAAAATCGATCCACTCCTACACAAAATGCATCCAAAACACTCGACAACCATCTTCAAATACTCTTGTTCACAAGTCCACTAAATTCAATCCAAGCAACGACTCTCGATCTACAGAATCCTTTATTGAACACTGGACAAGGATACGAGTTATAAAGGATCAAAAACCACTCGTATTAACTCAATAAGAATCAAGAATCTAATAATAATTACGGAATGAATGTAATCACACGTCAAACATGAAACTCAATGTGTGATTGACGAAAAACAAGTGAAATTAAGGTAAAATGACCAAGAAGATAACATTTCTTTTTTATTTCAATCGAAATTAGGCGACTATAGATTTGTGCATCAAATTATTCACGAAAGCTTAGTAAAATAGAAGAAAAAGGAACTAGTTATACAAAAACATCAAACAACAATAGTTCTTTCATGGATAGTTTTTGCTATGTGTAACAAACTTTAATACTTTGCCATGTCTATTCTCAAGCCTTCTAAACACCCTTCAAAACTTATCTAATCCAATCTGATTATAATGATCACTAATATCAAACTAAACAACCACCAACGGAACCTAGTATCTATTTCAAAATAGAAACCATAACCGAAGATGAAAATAAACAATCGCCTTGAAAATCGATCAAATCCTACAAAAAAGTGCATCCACAACACTCGACAGCCATCTTCAAACACTCTTGCTCACAAATTCACTAAATTCAATCCAAACGATGACTCTCGATCCACAGAATCCTTTATTGAACACTAGACCATGGATACGAGTTGTAAAGGATCAAAAACCATTCGTGTTAACTCAATAAGAATCGTGAATCTAAAAATAATTACAGAATGAATGTAATCACACGTCAAACATGAAACTCAATGTGTGATTGATGAAAAAGAAGTCAAATTAAGGTAACATGACAAGGAAAATAACATTTCTTTTTTTATTTTAATTGAAATTCGGCGATTATAGATTTGTTCATCAAAGTATTCTTGAAAGCTTAGTAAAATACAAGAAAAAGGAACTAGTTATACAAAGACACCGAACAACAATAGTTCTCGCATGGATAGTTTTTGCTATCTGTAACAACCTTTCATAGTATGCTATGTCTATTCTCAAGCTTTCTGAACACTCTCCTAAACTAATCTAATCAAATCCGATTATATTGATCACTAAAATCAAACTAAACAACCACCAACGGAACCTAGTACCTATTTCTAAACAGAAACCAAAAAGGATGATGAAAATAAACAAATCACCATTAAAATCAATCCACTCCTACAAAAAATGCATCCACAACACTCAACAACCATCTTCAAACATGACTGGGTTGAGAATGATATTCTTTGTTGATGTGAATCAACAAGGACTGAATATGATGATTGAGTCAATGATTGTAAGGCGGAATCAAACAATCACAGAACATTGAATGCTGAATAATACTCATAAATGCTCTTTGTATTAAAGAAGGTTAAAAACGGTTACAATGAATGCTAGGGTTTTCAGCATGAACTGTAACAGTACACCTTGAAATATTACAAAGCAAAAATATTCTGATTGTCTAATGTCTAACAACAGTCAGTCTCAGTCACCTCTCATACGAGGATTTCTATTCTATTTATAGGCTGACACATGCCTGAACAAAAGACTAAACTAACCCTGACCTATACATCAGAACTAGTCCTACAAAAGTCTTCATCAGCATTGGTGTTTGGTCATCAGCATTGACAAATGCGGATGAACAAACACTGCGCATTTGTTGCCGAACATCCGCATTTGTTAATGCGGAAGAACAAACACTTGGGCGCATTTGTTCTATGATCATCCGCATATACAAATGCGGATAGCCGACGGTTTCTATTGTTGCAAATTCTTCATTCGCATTAGATCTTGGACTTGGGGAGATTTCAGCAGAACAACTATCAATCCACTACTTGAATTGGCATGTATGATCCTTTCAGGGTCCAACAATATTCCCCCTAAGGATTATACAGCCTATGTACTTCAAGTTTTTGATGGTGGATGAGGTTGTGAGGATTCTGCTGGGTCTTGAGCAGCTTGAGGAGGGATGAGTGGTTTTGCCTGTGAGGGATCCAAAATTACCTTTATCATGTTGACAAAGTCATTGGCTTCAGTCATCTTTTCTCTGTTTAGCACATGGATCTTCATTTGGCTCATTGTGTAGATGGCTTCCATAGGCAGCTTCTTCAAAGAAATGGGTTCCCATATTGACACAGCTGACAACCCATCTCTATGGATCAACAAAGCTCCATCAACATCCACTTCTAGCTTTACTATGTTCCCCAATTGCAAGGGAGTCTTCTTTTTTCTTCTCTGCTCTCTTTTAGCTTTGATTCTGTCAAAGGTCATCTTCAGAATCTTTATGCATTTTAAGAAAAAGTACATGTCTTCCTCACCCAGCTTATTGTTTAACTCTCTAAAGTGCCTTGTGTATATGTAGTGGATATAAGATTCATCTAGCAATCTCACTTCATATCCTCTAAACAATCTGATTTCTGCACCTTCTTTTCCTCCCCATTTTCTTTCAATAACCAACTCATATGTCTTTTCATCATAATAGACATTTGAGATTGGTTTGGAGGAATGAGTTCCAGCTACCATCTTTCTCTTTAAAGATTCAGTTGGCTTCACCTTGAGTTCAGGAAACACAACCTCTTTAGCTGGTTTTTTTCTTTTTCTTCTCTAGAGGGTTAACAAAGGATCTATCTTTCCTCATACAGATAGCCTTGAGAGATTTGAAGTTTTTTGTTCTTTTGAACATTCTCAGAATGTCTTCAAACTCATAACCCCTAAACATAGCCTGATGATTGATGAGCTCCAGTTCAGCTAGTTCTTTCATATCATGAATCTGCAGGGAGTTCACTAAAGCAGTATACTCAGTGAAGAATTGAACTAACCCTGAGATCCATTTGACCATAAACATATTCCAGTCACTATCATACTTCCAGGAAATAATTTTCTGATCAGTCTTGCCATGTGGAGTAGATACACCTTTGATCATCTCAGTAGTGGTGAGCCCCTCTTGAAGTGTTAACTGGGAAGGCTCAGCAAACCACTCTGGATTTCTGTGTAGAACAGGTGCCAAAGAGTCATGATCTCTATGGGTGAGCTGGATATATTGTGCAGATAATCTTGTTTTAGGCTTTTTGATGATCTCATCTTCCATTTTCTTCAGCCTTTCTTTCTTTTCATTTATCATCCTAAGGATGGCAGCCCTTAGGGAATTAGTCTTCAAATTGGCCAATTTTCTTTTAGTATACCCTTGAGCAGAAAGATAATCCTTCATTTCCTTGTCAGTCATGGAATAGGGATCAGGATATAATGATTGAGAAGCTTCAGTCTGCTTGGCTTTTGAAGTGGGTTTATTAGCTTGAGTTTTGGGAGAATGAGTCTTTTCATACTTAGTTTCAACAGAAGTGTCCAGCAGTTTGTTTAGCTTTTCTTCTTCTGCTATCATCTCCTCATATGTCATCCCAAAGACTTCATCTGGATCATAGCCATGATTGATGAGAAACAAGGCTTTGGTCATCAAATCATCGGTTTGGGCTTTATCTACCATTTCTTGGACAGAGGGTTCAGGCTTTTCAGGACTTTCTCTGTCTATGTGTTCATCAATCACATATCCACCCTCTATCTCTCCTTCTTCAAGTTCTATGCCCACTGACCTCATTTTCAGTTGTTCCTCAGCCTTTTCATGTTCTTCTAAAAATTGAGCAATAACAGCTAGGCTCCGAGGATCATCTTGTTGCTTTTTCTTTGGAGGAACTTCTTCTATAGGCCTTTTACCCTTTGCCTTTTCAGACAGGTATTTTCTCTTTCTGGTATATGTTTGTACTCTTGGACCAGAAGAGGGTTCAGCTATTTCAGCTTCTTTAGGCAATTTTTCAGTTTCCTTTTCTTCAGCAGCTGATGGGATTTTCTCTATTGACTCTAGTTCTGATTCTTCCTTTTTTTGTTGGTCTTCACAGAGCTTTTTGATCAAATCTTTTTGCTCCTCAGTGAGAGACACAACAGGCACAAGCTGAAGGCTCAATTCCTTCTCAAGAGGGACAAGAGATTGAGATATCACTACAATTGGATCAGAAACTTGACCTTGATTTCCAATAAATTCCCAGAATTCATCATCAATGATGAAATCTTCAGCAGTGAAGCTATCAAGCCTTGATCATATCACTGAACTCTGATTCTTCAATGTGTGTTTCTTCATGATCTTTGCTAGTGTATAGTACCATAGCTAAACTGTGTTCTTGTGGCTTGGTTCTACTTGATTCAATTTCCTTTTCAGGCTCAGAAGATCTCAATTTCTTAGCAGGAGGAGAGTCATCATCACTCTCTCCTGAGTTACTTTCACCTCCTTCTTCTTTGTCATCATCTTTCTTCTTGTCACCGTTATCTTTATCACCTTCATCATCCTCTCTTTTCTTATCAACCTCTTGATTTATCATGATTATCAGCTCCAACTCAGAAACTCTTTTGTTCAAAATTTCTATTTTTTTTGCATAGTCATGATTATATCAGTTTGCTCTTCCAGCAGGCTTTCTTGTTCCTCCATTGCAATGGTTTGGATGGTCAAAGTGTCCACATGACCACTGACTTCATCCCTTGAATGTTGAAGAGCAGCCTTTAGGCTTTCTATCTCCTTATCTTTCTCTTTCTTTTCAGTCTCATACTTCTCTTTCATCTCTTTTAACTCCTTTTCCTTTTCATCTAACTCTAGAAGTCTGTCTTGAATGATACCAGATCTTCTATTTAGGAGTTTCTCCATCTTGGCTACTTTTTGCAATAGATCTGATATCATCTCATCTTTTGCATCAGGCCTGATTGCCTCTGACTCAGCATAACTCTCAGAGGGAGTAGCCTCAGAAGTAACTTGCCACATTGGCATCTTCATTCGTTGATCCTCCTCATCAGATGATGATTTGGATTCCTCTGAAGAGCTGGCAGAATTACCAAACTCAACAGGCTCAGTAGAGACTGGGGATTCATGAATAGGAGATGTAGGAGAAAGATGAATTGGTGAAATATGGGGTGAGAGTATGGGTGATATATGTGAAAAGATGATGGGCTGTGTTTGTTGAAAGGGAATTGGTGATCTTTGTGGTGAGGGGATGGGATATAGTGAGGATGGAGAGGATATCTCAGCTGCATGAACAGAAGGCCCAGTATGAGGATCACCACCTACATCAACCTATGGTGACACTGGCCTCTGACCTTCTTCAGCTACATCAGCTTGCTCATCAACATTGTGTTGACTAGAAGCAGCTTGCTCAGCATCAGAAACCTCTTGAGCTTGTTCCTTAATATGCTCATCTTGGTTTATCTGTTCCAGCATCCAGGGTAATAGAGGAGCAAATGAGCCATTGTAGAAATTCATGGGGTCTCTCTTCTTTATGTACTGATAGGACTTTGCATTGTAGTGAGGAATATCCATCACTGGTCCTTCAGGTATAATCTCAGTGAAAGCTTCATTGATGAGGCACTGCAGAAATCTGGGATACATGAGGAACTTATATCTTCTACCCTCCTGAATGTTTGACACCAGACCATTAAACACATAAGCAGACATGTTGAATGGCCTGTTTGTGCACAGAGCACATATATAGCAGAAGAGATGGTCACTGATATGTCATTCCATCCAGTCGGCAATGTTGGTAGAGATGAATGAGGAATCTCCATTGCAAGTCAACCAACCCCTTGACGATCTGCTTTCCTTCATAACCTCCCTCATAACCAATGTTTGCAAAGAAAGTTATGATTTCATCATCTTCTAATTCCAGAGGAGAGTTGTCATCATCACCAAACTGCAGACACTGTCTCACAGTCTGTTCAGTAATGGCCAAATTATGATCAGGAGTTATTCTTCCAGACAGAGTCCTTACACCATCTATGTTGACACCTCAGCAGTGCTCCAGAATGACCTTATGAATCTCTCATAGATGATAGGCCTAACTGTAATAGCATGAGCAACTCTGGTAGTTAAGATGAATCTGATCATGTCTCTCAAACCCTCTGCCTCAGTAACATCAGGATCAAGATAACCACTAACATTATGGAGCATGCTCCATGTAAGATTATCCATTGAAACCTGCATTAGAGGCATATGAATTAGAAGATGCAACTGTAACTGACCGATTGTAATACATAAATCAAGTGGTGTGTTCTCAGTTTGACTTTTAATGGTCAAAATTGAGTGAACATGTGTACAGTTTCATAGAACCCATACACAACTTGATTTTGTCATGAATAATCACTCTTATATGTTTTGCAAGTTTATATAGATTATTCATATGGTTTTAACCTCCTTTAATCATTAACATCAGGTTTTGACATTCACTTTTTCAGAATTGATTGTCCCCTGTTCTTAACATGAACAAGGTTTTGTAACCCTATTGTAGGAGGTTAAATTCTTGTTATTGATTAACATTGCCTTCGAAAATGTCATTTAAACCTTGGTTTGATGTTACTTTTGGTGATTGATTCTTAACCTAGAGTTCTATGTTCAAAATCAGTTTTTGACTGTTCGATGTTTTAGGTTAAAAACTTTAAAGAAATTCACCTTTTCTTCGATAATACTGTTGTAATGAATCGAAGATGAGGAGTTTTTTGTGATGAATGAGTCTTAGATCACAGGTGATGAATTTTAGATGATAGGGATGATGATGGATGAACAAAGGTGAAGATCGCTCGTCGCACTGTAAGGACTCTCAATTTGAAAAGTATTAAATGACTTTTTAAATTCGGGTTTAAAAAGATGATTTAATGACTTTTACAAATATTACAAGTGTTGAAAAACAAATGCGAAAGACCTTTAAAAAAAACTGTAGCAAATGCGGATAAGAATTTGTTCATCCGCATTAGTGTACTGTTACAAATACGGAAGAGTAAATTACTTGTCTCACAACTTCAACAAATGCGGTAGACCAGAAGTTTATTCGCATTTCTTGACTTGCATCCATCATAATCATAGAAGAGATTAAGCACTTGATTGGATCATTTTGATACACAAGATAGTTTTGAGTGTTAAATTCAACCAGATTCAGGAAATGCGGATGAGTAAAAAAGAAATGCGGTAGAACAAAGTTTTACCCGCATAGACAAATGCGGTTGAACACTTCTATCCGCATAGGTTTTTGACAAAACTGTGTACACTTCTTTGACACAAATGTGGTAGATTTAACTTGTCCGTATTAGTTTCACTTTGTTTAACTGGTATGAAAACAATTACCCGCATTGGTTATATGCCACGGATACCTTCATCCGCATTAACCAATGCACTTACCCGCATTAATATTTGAACTTAATAAAAAATTGATGTTTTTGTAGATTGAATTCTTTTCTGTTTTCTGATGAACTGATGGCTGTTATGAAGAACTGTCTATACTTTTCACTTGTTTCTTATGAAGTTTTGACAGATGTTGGGATTGTCAATTCTTGCTTGGATTGACTTGTATATCAGGTGTGATACATACAAGTTTCCCAGAGTTTGACTGATCTTGGACTTTTATGCATCCAAATGTCTGCATAAGCTGAGATACTATAGTATAACTTCTGCACCAACACAGTCAGATTTTTTTTGTTTTGATTTTATAAAAATCAAGAAATAAACTACCAGTACCAACTGATTAAAATTTTAAATTACTCCCCCTAAAGTTTATATCCTTATTTAGATAGAAACTTTAAGGATTTAAAAATTTTGGATCATAAAATTCTCTTTGAATTTTGCATGAAGAGGAAGTATACTTTTGTTGGGATCATAACAATCCTACATTACACAAGTGCAATCTTTTGATTGTAAAATAGACATGTTTATGAACTTATTGATTGAAGGTATGTTTGTCCTCTTAAACTCATATTTGGTAAATATTATACTGTATGTGACATTTATCATGTTTTGATTGATTTGAATATTCAACATGTACCTCACACACAGAAACATAGTTTGATCAACCATCCTCATATAATGCATGGTAGACTACTTTCACATCTTACATGACCAGGTTACTTAAATTATGAGATCTCAATTTCACTGATCCTCATTGGGATTCTTTTACTTTGATCCTTTTGATATTTTGATCCACATTGGGATTCTTTTGCACTTCACTTTGGAAGGTGATCCATAATGGGATTCTTTTTGCATACTCTTTTGTTAATTCATCCAAGGTGAATGTGTTCCACATTGGGAATCTTTTGGATCATGACATCAACATAATGTGCTTTTTTCTTCAGGTCTTTGCTCAGCAAAACAAAGAAGAAACTAATGCAGGTGAATGAGATTCATAGTTCATCATTATCTGGTGTGTTTGAGTTGCTACACACACATACACTTGAATAAGCTGATACTTACCAGTACTCTGAGATGAGTGTTTCACAGTTGAATATGATTATTTAGTTCATCACAACATGTATCTTCCTTTCCAAGTTGAGCCTACCTACATATCAGGTAAGTCATTACAGTCTTTTAAAATTTGAATTAAGCACAGTGAATGATATAACGACTGTAATTATATCATTTCCCATAAAGTATAAGACACAAATTTCAAGAAAAAGACTTCTTTTTATGATTTTTGATAATTTCTGAATGTTTTTTTTAATTTTTCTTTATTCTAGGTTAATCATGCCAATTGATTGAACTAGGAATTCAAACCTATTAGGTTCAAATGCCTTGGTAAATATATCAGCCAATTAATTATCAGTATGAACTTGAATCAATTTGATTAACCCTTTTTTAGCACAATCTCTCAAAAAGTGATATCTGATTTCAATGTGTTTTGTTTTTGAGTGTTGAATTGGATTATTAGTAATAAACATTGCAGCTATGTTGTCAATGTGAATTGGGGTGTGCAGGAAGTTAAAACCATAGTCAAGCATCTGGTTTTGAATCCAGAGAACTTGAGAGCAACAGGCTGATGCTGCTATGTACTCAGCTTCAGCCGTTGATACTGACACATTGGTCTGTTTCTTGCACTGCCAAGACACCAGTCTGGGACAAAGAAATTGACAACCGCTAGATGTGGATTTTCTGTTGAAATTGCATCCCCCGTAGTCACTGTCGGTGTATGCATAGAGATTGAAGTCTCCATCCTTTGGATACCATAGTCCAAGAGCAAGTTTGCCCTTAAGATATCTGAATATCCTCTTGACTGCATTCATGTGAGATTCCTTGGGATCTGCTTGATACCTGGCACACACACAAACACCAAACATGATGTCAGGCCTACTGGCTGTTAGATACATAAGTGAACCTATCATAGATCGATAGAGAGTCTGATCCACTGATTTGCCTTCTGGATCAGGACCAATCTTCACTTTTTTATCAACTGGTGTTCTGATGGACTGACAAGCTACAAAGTGAAACTTCTTCAACATTGATTCTACATATTTTGACTGGTTGATGAAGATTCCACTGGATGTTTGTTGTACTTGAAGACCTAGAAAGAATGTGAGTTCTCCCATAGCACTCATCTGAAATTTTGAATGCATAAGATCTTCAAAGTCTTTGCATAGTTGTTTGTTAGTAGAGCCAAATATGATATAATCCACATAAATATGGACAAGCAGCATCTCATTCCCTTTTCTCTTTTTGAATAAAGTCTGGTCGATCTTCCCTCTTTCATAACCATGTTCAAGAAGAAATGATGACAGAGTCTCATACCATTTTCGAGGGGCTTGATGTAAGCCATACAAAGCTTTATCTAGCTTGTGTACCCTGTGAGGGAAATCAGGATCCTCAAAGCCTGGAGGTTGACTCACGTAGACTTCTTCAGAGATCTTTCTATACAAAAATGCACGCTTTACATCCATTTGATAAACTGTGAATTTCATGGATGCAGAGTACGCAAGAAAGAGTCGTATGGCTTCTAGTCTAGCAACAGGAGCAAACACCTCGTCGTAATCTATTCCTTCTTCTTGTGTATAGCCCTGTGCTACCAATCTTGCTTTGTTTCTGATGACGATCCCTCTATCATCAGTCTTGTTTTGGTACAACCATCTGGTGCCGATAGGGTATTGTCCTTCGGGAAGGTCTACCAGTTGCCATACTTCTTGTTTCTTGAATTGTAGCAACTCTTCCTACATTGCCTCAATCCAACTATTGTCTTGAAGAGCCTCTTTGATGTTTTTGGGTACTGTTTGACAAAGAAAGCAAGAGAACAAACAGATGTTTGCTATACTTGACTTGCTTCTTGTCACCCGTTTATTGAGATCACCAATGATGCTTTCAACTGGATGATTCTTGTGTGTTCTGGTGGTTGGAATTGATTCACCAGCAATGGTTACATCAAGATTGGAGACATTTAGATCATCTTGGTGAGAGGTCAATTCATCTTGAACTGTGGGATAGTTATGAAAATAATTAAAACCGGTTTCAGTTCCTGCTTCAACATCAGCAGCACTTTGATTACTTCCATCATTTGATGTTCTTTCAGTTTCAACTGGAGGAGAAGCTTGATTTTGATCTCTGACTTCAGTTGAAGGATCTTCTGAAGGAGATGGTAGTGTGCTTGGACTAGCTTCTGTTGAAACACATTGATTTTGAGAAGGTTGTCTGACAGGGTCAGCTTGTAGTGGAACATCTTCAGTTAGTTGATCATTAGAAGTTGGAGGAATCATTGGAAATTCATCTCTTCTTTCTACTCCTGAAGAGGATTCTGCTGAATGTAGATTTCCGTCTGTGCCAAAGCTGTGACTCATCAAAGGATGCTTTAGACATAAGACATGTTTCTTCTTTTGGTGTGGCAGAATTGAGGTTTAAGACATATGTGTTATTCTTCCTCGGGGTTTTTAAGACAACCCATTCTTCAGGAATTTGAAATCCTGGTTTCAGAATATAGCAATGAGTGTCAGTAAAGTGAGTAGAATATTTCTTGTCATAGATCTGAGACACGCTGAGCAGATTGAAATTCAGTTGTTCACAGTAGTTCACTCGATCAAAGCTCAACATCCCATTTGTCACAGATCCTTCACCCGTGATTCTGCCACCTTGTGAATCTCCACCAAATGCCACAGAAGTTCCTTGAATATGCTTGAAATCATGAAGGAGGGAACGATCTCCAGTCATGTATCGGGAGCATCCACTGTCCACGTACCATAAACTACTAGACCTGTATAGATGACCCAGCAAGCACAACAGAACTAGTCAGAATATGGAACCCAAGCCATGATGGTCTTGGGTTTCCCGTTCCTATCCATGATAGTAACTTCTTGGTACTTTTCCCTAAATAGTGACTTTGAGTGAGGTGTTCTGGGAGATTTTTGATGATATTTTGCATGTTTCATCTTATCAATTTCAGTTGAAGAGTCAGAAGAATAATGAAACCTTTGATCCCTGTTTCTTTTAAGAAACCTGACCCGTTTTTGACTATCAAACATCATTTTTGAATTATGAAAATCATGTGTTTGGTTGATGTTATGACATTTGTTTCCTTGAATTTTCCTTGACCCTTTTATGTTACCCCTATCCCGATCAGAAATGGCAGTTCTGAATTGAATATTACGAAAGTGATTTCTGATTTTGGGTCTCACAGATGAGATTGATGAGATGGGCTTGTGTCGAGGAATTCTCAACCCTTTTTGTTTGAAGAAACAATCAGACGTATTATGGTTGGTCATATCACAGACTGAACAATATTTATTAAAATAGCAGTTTTTGGTGGAATGATTGTTCATGTCACAGATTGAGCAATATTGATTGAAAAAGCATCTATCTGTACTGTGATTAGACATTTCACACACATCACAATACATGTGTTTGTCTATTGAAGCTGATCTTGATGTTAAAACCTTAGTAGATTTACCAGTTTTTGACTGAGTTTCAACCTTTGATTTTGGTGAGGAAGCAGAATCAGCCTTTTTAGTAGCTTGTTTCACAACTCTACTAGGTTTGTTCTTCCTAGATTGTTTCTGCTTTCTTATCATTTGCTTCAATTCCCTTTCAAATTGATCTACATGTTCTTTATTAAAAATATCAAAACCAACTCCTTCCTTTGGTTCTGACGATTGATGGTCAGCCTTGATTTTGGTTTTTGAAGTTTTTGGAGTTTTGGTGTTCTTTGGAAGTGAAACTGTGTCTGATTTGATTGAATTGTTTGGAGATTTGATCTCACAATCAGAACTGCTTTCAACAGAAGGTTTCACTGAAATCTCAGCTTTCTGCTTTTCTTTCGAAATTGCAGGAACAAATTTCACAAAAGGCACTATGGCTTTGACCGGGCTTCTTGGTTTAATGACATTCACTGTCTTGTCTGAGTACTCTTTGATTTTGATAGGATGACCTAACTTAATTTTCTCCTCATTTGTTTCAATGTAAACATTTGGTTTATTTTGAGGATTAGTGATTTGTGTTATTATTGTTTTAGCTTTACTAGTTTTAGGTTCAATTTTATCAGACAAAGTGACAGATTCAGGCATGACTGTGTAATTGTCATTATATGGTGGAGGACATAAATTGTATCCAATCCCAGTCAAATCATTGTGCTCCTTCTGTGAATCAAGCATCTCTTGTAGCTTAGCTGAAGACAGTTCGAAACTTTTGATTTCTCTTTTAAGCATCTCAGATTTTACCTTTTCTTCTTTGATTTTATCTGCCAATTTGTGATTGTGCTCATGATATCCTTGCAGTTCAGCTATGCATTTATCACTACAAAGATTAGATTTTACCTCAGATGGCATTGGATTTGGGCCATCATTGATGTGAGCCATAAGAGCATGATTCTGAAATTAAGGCTTTACTTCTTCAGCATATAGGCTCCAATCACATACTCCATCTTGTCTGACGACAAGTGCATCTGAAGTAGTTTGGCTGCTTCCATGAGCTTGGTTAGTCAGTTGTGACTGACTTTGATAGGGTTGCTGATAGTGATGCTGCTGTTGATGATTGCTGGAGTGGTAGCTTGCGCTTGGTTGTGGGGATGATTGGCCCTGTGAATTTCTTTGAATACTGTGGTTGTTCCTTTTTGGAGCATTACATTCCCTTGAGAAGTGGCCAGTCATACCACAACTGAAACATTTGACTTTGGATTTGTCGTATCCAAGTTTTGTATTTTCATTCAGACTTAGCTTTCTCCCTTTTCTGAAAAACTTCTTGGCTCTCATTGCAATCATAGCCATTTGCCACTGCAGATCCATTTCTTTCACATCATCTGGATCCATTTCTTCCAAGTCTTCTTGTATCAAATGAGCAGAAGTGAGTCTTCCTCCAAGATAAGCTTCAAAACTTGCAACAAAGGCATTGTAAGTAGCCTTTTGCTCTTCAGTTCTCTTATCTTCAGATATACTTGTAGGAGTGGCAGCAAATCCAGTTGACTGAATTGAAGGAGATGGCTTGGTTGTTGAGGGTGTGGCAATGAATCCTGTTGTTTTTAATAGATCTCTTGATGAGAGGAAGTCATCATCTTCAGTGATGAATGCATTTTCCACAGAATGAGTTTCTGATGGAAATTTGTATGCCTCAATGACTTTAGGTCCACCTAGATTTCTGCTCTTTTCATCAAGTTTAAGAGCTTCAATTTTAGCAATCATAATATCCAAGGTGGTGCTCTCCAAAACAAGAGTGTTTTTCAGCATGGTTACATTTTGTTTCTAACTTTCTGGAAGACTGTGAAGCATCTTTTTGTTTAGTTCTTTGACTTTATATGTAACCCCCATAATCTCTAAATCATTCACGAGCTGCACAAATCTATGCAATTGTTTAGAGATTGACTCCCCCTTAAAGTGATGAAAGGTTTCATATTGATTAACAAGCTTATCCTTGTTAATTTCAGCTGCTTCACTGCTTCCTTCACAAATTATTAACAGTGCATCCCACACAGCTTTAGTTGTTCCATACTTCTTAAGTCTTTTCAGCACATCCATCTTCAATGCTTGTGTTAGAATGGAATAAGCTTTGAGATCAATTTTGATCTTCTTGTAGTCATCATCATCAAGAGTGAGATCCTCAATAGGTATTCTTGAGGTTTTGTACAGTGCAGCCTGATCAGCAGAGAGTGTCACTAGGATGTGAGGCCCTTTACATATCGATATCCAATAGTCCGGATCTACACCTGTAATGTAATTCATGAACCTGATTTTCATTGCTTAAACTTAGATTTGTGTTTAAGCATAGGGGGTTTAGGAGTGTGACCAAGTTCAGAAAAATTATGTGAATCCATGTTAATAAGCTGTTTTTAACTGGTATAAATATGGATTAAATTGATTATTATGTTCAACAAGTCCAAGTAGTCCAAATAGTTCAAAACAGGCTTATGTAGATAGATCTGTTTATGTTACTGGTCTGATTTTATGGATGAGAAACTATTCACAGATTAGTTTTTAAATGAAGAATGCCGAAGAACAGTGACTGTTAATGAGTTTCAGCAGATATTCAGTTTGTATACTGAATAGAGGTAGTCGAACACTCTATCAGCAACTCAATCACCAGATCTATCGAGTTCAACTCAGATCTGAGCAGATCTGAAGAAGAACCAGAGCCAAAGCTCTGATACCAATTGACTGGGTTGAGAATGATATTCTCTGTTGATGTGAATCAACAAGGACCAAATATGATGATTGAGTCAATGATTGTAAGGCGGAATCAAACAATCACAGAAGATTGAATGCTGAATAATACTCATAAATGCTCTTTGTTTTAAAGAAGGTTAAAAACGGTTACAATGAATGCTAGGGTTTTCAGCATGAACTGTAATAGTACACCTTGAAATATTACAAAGCAAAAATATTCTGATTGTCTAATGTCTAACAACAGTCAGTCTCAGTCACCTCTCATACGAGGATTTCTATTCTATTTATAGGCTGACACATGCCTGAACAAAAGACTAAACTAACCCTGACCTATACATCAGAACTAGTCCTACAAAAGTCTTCATCAGCATTGGTGTTTGGTCATCAGCATTGACAAATGCGGATGAACAAACACTGCGCATTTGTTGCCGAACATCCGCATTTGTTAATGTGGAAGAACAAACACTTGGGCGCATTTGTTCTATGATCATCCGCATATACAAATGCGGATAGCCGACGGTTTCTATTGTTGATGCAGATTCTTCATTCGCATTAGATCTTGTACTTGGGGAGATTTCAGCAGAACAACTATCAATCCACTACTTGAATTGGCATGTATGATCCTTTCAGGGTCCAACAAAACATTCTTGCTCGAAAATCCACTAAATTCAATCCAAACGACGACCTCTCGATCCACGGAATCCTTTATTGAACACTGGACCATGGATACGAGTTGTAAAGGATCAAAAACCATTTGTATTAACTCAATAAGAATCAAGATTCTAAAAATAATTACAGAACGTCAAACATGAAACTCAATGTGTGATTGATGAAAATGAAGTCAAATTAAGGTAACATAACCAAGAAGATAATATTTCTTTTTATTTCAATCTAAATTGGCAGATTATAGATTTGTGCATCAAAGTATTCACGAAAGCTTAGTAAAATACATGAAAAAGGAACAAGTTATACAAAGACATCAAACAACAATAGTTCTCGCATGGATAACTTTTTCTATCTGTAACAACCTTTCATACTATGCCATGTCTATTCTCAAGCCTTCTAAACACTCTCCTAAACTAATCTAATCAAATCCGATTATAATGATCACTGAAATCAAACTAAAAACCACCAATGGAACCTAGTATCTATTTCCAAATAGAAACCAAAACCGAAGATAAAAATAAACATAACAAAAACATAATCGTACCATACCTAGCATCATCACATCACATATGACATCATAAAGTTAACTTACATCACCCCCGGGAACCTTCCAAGTCAAAGCCTACACTTTACCTTTTCCCCAAAATTTCAGAAAAATAATCTAAGTCTTAGGCGCATAGGCACTATGCAGGTGTAACAACCGACTCCTAGGTCCAACCCTAACCCTAAATTTAGTGTAACTTTATTTCATTCATGGTATTATTATGATTATCATTTTTGCATGATTACATGATTAATTACATGCTTGATTGCCTTAGATGATACCTTTATGCCTTGCCTTAGTCTAGAATTATTAAGCGGTTCTAGAAAATATTGAATCTATGTTAGAAATTAAAACTTTAATTAAAATAAATAATATGTAAAAATACATACATATTCACGGCACACACATATACCTAAATAATACTACACTTAAAAACTTATACAATTTAAAAACTACACTACACAACAAATATACACCACATAATAAATTACAAAAAAAAATAAAATAAAAGAAAAGACCCCCCAACCACCATATTCGGCCGCCCCCCCCCTCTCCTCCACTCACCATCCTCCCTCAATTCTCACAAAACCACCTCCACACTCTCCCCGTTTCCCCATACATGCATTCAAACTCCCAAACTCATCTCTCCTTCTCTCTCTCTCGAAAATTCCCAGCGAAGAACCCAAATCCTCTGCATTTCTTCTTTCTTCCAGCCAAGAAACTCAAAGATAAGCTCCATTCCAATGTCGACCAAGAGCAAAACATGCAAGAAAGTGGCATTTGGTGAGCATTTATGCAAGATTCGTGCAAGAACATTCAAAACAAGGAGTTGCAGCTCAAGCCCATGAACCAACAGCTCCTTTACTCTTCTAATCATCCCAAAAATCGCAAAACACCTCAAGGGTAAGCACCTATATACCCGAAACAAGGTTATTCCTTGAGTTTTCTTTACTTTCTACCATGAAATCTCACTTTCCTTGTTCACAGCAGCAACGTGCGGCCATATCACAATTTTTGGTGAGATTCACGACTTCAAGAAGGTATATTTAAAGTGTGTTCGTGAACCAAGGGTTGGTGCACATGATTCCAACCCGAAAACCCTCTTTTTCTAGCATTTTAGCACCAAACACCCACCTGTTTTGAAAAGCCTTTCAATACATGTTAAAAATCTGCTCTAAAACAGTTTATGAACTCTTTATGAAGCTGTTTTAAAAGTTAAATAATGGTTTGGTGATGTTTATGCTTGAAACATATCGATTACACATGTGCAATGGTGATTAACACCCTCTAAAAGCATCAATGGTGACTTGTATGTATAAATCTGTGAGTTGAAGTTTTGTTCCAGTGGTTTGGTGTTATTAAGCATGTAAAATTTGTGACTTGGGGGTATACATTATGAAAAGTGTGGTAAAATGGTTTAAATGAGGTAAAACTAGGACCCGAAAAGTGGTAAAATTGGTAGATATTAGTAAAACTTAACCAATATCAAATTTTATAATTTCCAGGCCCTAAATAATATATCTTATTGTTAAAAACAGTATTTGGTGATTTATTGAGTTAAATTGTAATTTTTATGAATTTAATTAGCAAAATAGGCCTAAACCGGGAGATTTTGGAGAAAAAGTTTTAAAAATGGTGTAACAAGTCTAAAACCATAGAATTTAGATAATTTCAGTAACTAGGTGACCCAAATGTGGTAATTTGGTAAAAAGTTTGGAGAAAATGGATTATAATGCTCGTTTTCGGGTAAAAACGAGTCTAAACGGGTTTTAACGGGTTACTCTAAAAGTGGACTTTTTATTGCTCACATAACCCCAAGAATACTTTTAAAACAGATTATAATCATGGTTAGAATCCTTTAAAACGTTATACTTGAGGTCATAGGTTGAAACTAAGAAATGTAAAACAAGATGCTTAAATTAAAGGTTTTACCGTAACCGGTAACTTAAATTTTTGTATTTTAAACCTCTCAAGTTAAAATCTGGAAATGTTAAGTTAAAACAAGCCTAAAAGTAGTTTAAAAACCCCTAGGAACTAATAAGGATCACTTTGGGTCAAGTATTGTAGAAAGCAACTTTTGGGGTCAAAATTGTAATTTTTGAAACTTGAGGGACCAATGTGTAAATTCCGTAAATATAACTAAATTTCAGAAATCATATGTCTAGAAAACCCATATTAAACTTGTTATAATATAAACAAACTTATAAAAGTCAAATAACTTATCATCCATATATCAAAACCCTAACTTTCCTAAAAAGGAAACTTTTTAACATAAACTTCTAAGGAACGAAGACACGTGAACGTGTGACCATAAAATACACTTAGATACACTTCCAATAGTCTAATAACATTAGCTTATCACTTGTATCTTGATCATAGGGTGCTAGGACTTGGACTTGTTGATACTTGAAGGACCTTTGTTTGATTCTAAGGTGAGTTTCTAATGTTCCCTTTTTACCACTATTTTGGGATGAGACATGCTATGATTGAACTAAAAACTATTGTGTGCTATTTTTAAATGTATTTATATGTTGTGGCTAGCATTAGAACCTGCATCTACTTGTATCACAATCATTAATTCTTGTGTGAACCGCTTGTTTATATGGGTAGATCTACTTGAGGAATCCCCCACGCACAGTGCCTTCCGTCATAACCGGAAGGGTACCCCACTGAGATCCTGCGGGGTCGTTTGTGTCATGTGACAGGTCTTATAAGATACTATGGTGTACCACTTAGCAGGTATGGTGCTTTGAGGCTCAGTTTCCCCTATGGGATAACCGGTACAACGCAACTTTAGAAGAGGCTAGTCGGGGCTGAGTGCAGGGTTGATTGTGACCCCACAACAGTGATACCTATGTTTTTAAAATTAACTTATGGACTCTAAAGAGTCCTTTTGTTTTTGAACTTTAAGAACTTGAACTCACCAACTTTTTAGTTAACACAAATTCTTTTTGAGCATGTTTCAGGTAACTCTTGATGAAGCTTGGATTTTAATGGAAATCTTATGGATGGCTTAGTACCATGACTACCAATGGCATTACTTGATTTTTAAAAACTTTATTAGACATTTGCAATTGTTGTGTAAAAAATTTGGAAAATTTACAATGTGTGTGGATTTGATGTTTGGACAAGACTTTCATAGCCCGGATATGATGTTTTAATGTAATGCCATGTGATTTCTCTTCTTGTGTGCTCTTATGATGGTTCATTTCCGCTGCCATATATTGTTACTAGTCTGTGACGTCCCACCCTATCTGGGCCTGGGGTGTGATAGATTGGTATCAGAGCCACAGGTTGTAGAGAAGTTGGGAATACCTTAGTAGACCCTAGGCTACAACTCGGATGTCCTAGGACTGTCCTTGTTTGGAATGTGTTGGAGTGAGTGGGTCGGGTAAATTGATGATTACACTTGATCAACGTAATCATGAATTTATCGGACGCGTGAATTCCGGCACGGTCCCCTTATTGGTGTTAAAATCTTTCTCCCGGATAGAAAATTTCTTTTGTGTAGTCTAAACCATGTCTTCGTACCTGTTGTGACCTGTATTATTATTGATTATAGACGCTACTACCATCATTACTAATGTAATTACTATTATGAGATACTATCATTAAAATTGTCATGAGTTATGAGAAACCAAATTACTCATGATGATTTTTACAGGAACTCGAGACTCATGGCTAACAATGGTAAGGCGCCTGCATTCCCTGCCGACGAGACTGCCCCAGTGGGAAGACTCAGGAGGGCAATATCCCCATCGCAGTATGAAGAGTACATGAGGAGATGCAGCCATCCAGGATGGATATCGGTGACATCTGACGACACGGAGCCATCGGAGGAATCTTCCCCGATGTCCCAGGAGAGGAGCCGGACCCGCTCTCACTCACCTTATGTCACTGCACCTACACATTCACCTATCTCGCCTATCGGGAATAGGGGCGCACGAGTCATCACCCAGCCGCGCAAGAGTACCTGACCTGGAGCTTCTATTTCATTCAGGATGCCGCCTCCTCCACCTCCCCCCACGACAGCTACCGCACCAGCACCTCCGATGAGGGGACCGCCCAGACTCCACCCACAGGACGAGTACTGGATGCTTCCTAGGCGTAGCTTGTACGACGGCCCGAGTGTCCTAGCTGGAGACCCCCACTCCCAATCCAGCCGCCGAGCTAGCGATTTTGGTCCTGCTGACCTTGAGCGATATCCTTAGGACCATCCAGCGCCATGAGGTGACCCTGTAGCATGCCACACGGACCTCGCAGTCCGCCCAGTTTCAGGCCATGATGGCGACTCACGGTGTCCAACGCCTGGAGCAAGAGCAGAAGAAGAAGGGTTCGGGTTGGTTCGGGTGGTTGAAGAGGAAATGGCTGTGATGATGGGTCGATGTCCGATTGTTTTGGTGATGCTACTATCTTTGAGAGACTATTTATCTATTTAAGACACTATGATTTTTATTCTGGGGGTGATGGCACCTTCCAAATTGTATGAGACTATTAAAATTTTGTTTGTTGGATGCTACAATTATCTATGCATGGTTTTCTTTTGTGGTATTACCTTATTTGTTGCAGGTTGTCTATGGAACGTGCAATGGTATAATCTAGGGAATTAATTTGTTTGCCCTTAAAATGTTAATTAACTTTATAAAATTTGAAAGAAACTATGTATGACTTATAATGTATTTTGGAAACCCTCATGCATTTGGTGAAGCAACCTTTAGGAGTTGAATCGACGTAGCAAGGTACTTGAAATGAATCTTATAAGACACTAAATGAGTTTATCTATGTTGACAACAGAATGGCGCCTATACGTGGAATGCGAGGTGGAAGGAATAGGGGTGCTGGACGCATCGGAAACCGAGGTGGAAATCATCCACCTACCCTACCAAGGACCGCCCATGAAGAAAATTCCAATGATGAAAGGATCGCCAACCTGGTGGCATAGCAAATCGCCAATGCTATCCCTACCATCATAGCTCAAATAAATGCAGATCGAGAAAATACAACCGGAAATGAAGAACCTGGAAACAACGAGGGTAACACCGAGGGTGCTGTGGAAATAAGAACTGGGTGTTCTTACAAGACCTTTATGGCGTGCAAACCGAAAGACTTCTACGGCATCGAGGGTGCGATTGCTACTTACCGATGGTTAGACGAGATTGAGGCCATACTGGATATCAGCGAGTGCAAAACTGAGCACATGGTCAGGTTCGCCTCGCAATCTCTTAAAGGGCCAGCCTTGGAGTGGTGGAAGACCGTCGTTCAGCCACGAGGCAGAGATGTTGCCGGCCGCATGAAATGGTTAGAGTTTAGAGAATTGATGACCAGCAAGTACTGCCCAATAAATCAACTAGAGAAGTTGGAAGCTGAATTTCTGAGCTTGGAAATGAAAGGCTCAAATTACACTGAATACATCAATCGGTTCTCAGCTCTGTCCCGGCTAGTGCCCCACTTGGTGACACCTGAATCAAAAGGTGTAGCCCGTTTTATATGGGGACTGCATCCTAGAATTCAGGGCATGGTCCGATCCGCAAGGCCCACAACCCTCCAAGTGGCAAACGATCTTACCGGTAGCTTGACGAACGACTTGATCAGGGCTGGTTGGATGGAACAAGTGAAGTTCAAGGACAAGAAGGAGGTGATAGGCGAGAAGAGAAAGTGGTTTGATGCAAAGAGGGCCATTGGCAAAGTGGTAGCTCAAGCAGGAGGGCTAGTGAAGGGACAAGGCATGATGATCAGGGGGCAAGAGCCCGAAAACTGTACTTGGGTACAAGCCCTTTCTGTAACAAATGCAAACTAAACCATCAAGGGGAATGCAACCCGATGCCTTGCTTCAGGTGCAAGCGAACCGGTCACCTGATTAAAGACTGTGCCTATGAGCCCGGGAAGCAATGTTACGAGTGCGGGGATCCATGACACATGCGGAACAAGTGTCCCAAGCTAGCAAGGGATAAGGATCCCATACATAAGTTTACCCCAAACGTAGGCAAAAAGCGGGTACTGGGCCGAAGTCTATAAATAGACCCCCATTCATTACGCACAAAGCCTGGCACCAGTACCGGGGCAAAACTCATCCATTCATTCATTCTTTCTTTAATGCATGCATTCTTTCATACTTTACGTTCCTCTTTTCATTATCTTTTCGCTTTTCATTACATACTACTTTACGTTTATTCATATTAATCATACCACGCAAAGCCACAGAAGATAACATACATAACAAGGAACATAACAAAAACATAACCGTACCATACATAGCATCATCACATCACATATGACATCATAAAGTTAACTTATATCACCCCCGGGAACCTTCCAAGTCAAAGCCTACACTTTACCTTTTCCCCAAAATTTCAGAAAAATAATCTAAGTCTTAGGCGCGTGGGCACTATGCAGGTGTAACAACCGACTCCTAGGTCCAACCCTAACCCTAAATTTAGTGTAACATTATTTCATTCATGGTATTATTATGATTATCATTTTTGAATGATTACTTGATTAATTACATGCTTGATTGCCTTAGATGATACCTTTATGCCTTGCCTTAGTCTAGAATTATTAAGCGGTTCCAGAAAATATTGAATCTATGTTAGAAATTAAAACTTTAATTAAAATAAATAATATGTACAAATACATACATATTCACGGCACACACATATACCTAAACAATACTACACTTAAAAACTTATACAATTTAAAAACTACACTACACAACAAATATACACCACATAATAAATTACAAAAAAAATAAAAATAAAAGAAAAACACCCCCCAACCACCATATTCGGCCGCCCCCCCCCCCCTCTCCTCCACTCACCATCCTCCCTCAATTCTCACAAAACCACCTCCACACTCTCCCCCTTTCCCCATACATGCATTCAAACTCCCAAACTCATCTCTCCTTCTCTCTCTCTCAAAAATTCCCAGCCAAGAACCCAAACTCCTCTGCATTTCTTCTTCCTTCCAGCCAAGAAATTGGAAGATAAGCTCCATTCCAACGTCGACCAAGAGCAAAACATGCAAGAAAGTGGCAATTGGTGAGCATTTATGCAAGATTCGTGCAAGAACTTTCAAAACAAGGAGTTACAGCTCAAGCCCATGAACCAACAGCTCCTTTACTCTTCTAATCATCCCAAAAATCATGAAACACCTCAAGGGTAAGCACCTATATACCCGAAACAAGGTTATTCCTTGAGTTTTCGTTACTTTCTACCATGAAATCTCACTTTCCTTGTTCACAGCAGCAACGTGTGGCCATATCACAATTTTTGGTGAGATTCACGACTTCAAGAAGGTATATTTAAAGTGTGTTCATGAACCAAGGGTTGGTGCACATGATTCCAACCCGAAAACCCACCCGTTTTGAAAAGCCTTTCAATCCATGTTAAAAATCTGCTCTAAAACAGTTTATGAACTCTTTATGAATCTGTTTTAAAAGTTAAATAATGGTTTGGTGATGTTTATGCTTGAAACATATCGATTACACATGTGCAATGGTGATTAACACCCTCTAAAAGCATCAATGGTGACTTGTATGTATAAATCTGTGAGTTGAAGTTTTGTTCCAGTGGTTTGGTGTTATTAAGCATGTAAAATTTGTGACTTGGGGGTATACATTATGAAAAGTGTGGTAAAATGGTTTAAATGAGGTAAAACTAGGACCCGAAAAGTGGTAAAATTGGTAGATATTAGTAAAACTTAACCAATATCAAATTTTATAATTTCCAGGCCCTAAATAATATATCTTATTGTTAAAAACAGTATTTGGTGATTTATTGAGTTAAATTGTAATTTTTATGAATTTAATTAGCAAAATAGGCCTAAACCGGGAGATTTTGGAGAAAAAGTTTTAAAAATTGTGTAACAAGTCTAAAACCATAGAATTTAGATAATTTCAGTAACTAGGTGACCCAAATGTGGTAATTTGGTAAAAAGTTTGGAGAAAATGGATTATAATGCTCGTTTTCGGGTAAAAACGAGTCTAAACGGGTTTTAACGGGTTACTCTAAAAGTGGACTTTTTATTGCTCAATAACCCCAAGAATACTTTTAAAACAGATTATAATCATGGTTAGAATCCTTTAAAACGTTATACTTGAGGTCATAGGTTGAAACTAAGAAATGTAAAACAAGATGCTTAAATTAAAGGTTTTACCGTAACCGGTAACTTAAATTTTTGTATTTTAAACCTCTCAAGTTAAAATCTGGAAATGTTAAGTTAAAACAAGCCTAAAAGTAGTTTAAAAACCCCTAGGAACTAATAAGGATCACTTTGGGTCAAGTATTGTAGAAAGCAACTTTTGGGGTCAAAATTGTAATTTTTGAAACTTGAGGGACCAATGTGTAAATTCCGTAAATATAACTAAATTTCAGAAATCATATGTCTAGAAAACCCATATTAAACTTGTTATAATATAAACAAACTTATAAAAGTCAAATAACTTATCATCCATATATCAAAACCCTAACTTTCCTAAAAAGGAAACTTTTTAACATAAACTTCTAAGGAACGAAGACACGTGAACGTGTGACCATAAAATACACTTAGATACACTTCCAATAGTCTAATAACATTAGCTTATCACTTGTATCTTGATCATAGGGTGCTAGGACTTGGACTTGTTGATACTTGAAGGACCTTTGTTTGATTCTAAGGTGAGTTTCTAATGTTCCCTTTTTACCACTATTTTGGGATGAGACATGCTATGATTGAACTAAAAACTATTGTGTGCTATTTTTAAATGTATTTATATGTTGTGGCTAGCATTAGAACCTGCATCTACTTGTATCACAATCATTAATTCTTGTGTGAACCGCTTGTTTATATGGGTAGATCTACTTGAGGAATCCCCCACGCACAGTGCCTTCCGTCATAACCGGAAGGGTACCCCACTGAGATCCTGCGGGGTCGTTTGTGTCATGTGACAGGTCTTATAAGATACTATGGTGTACCACTTAGCAGGTATGGTGCTTTGAGGCTCAGTTTCCCCTATGGGATAACCGGTACAACGCAACTTTAGAAGAGGCTAGTCGGGGCTGAGTGCAGGGTTGATTGTGACCCCACAACAGTGATACCTATGTTTTTAAAATTAACTTATGGACTCTAAAGAGTCCTTTTGTTTTTGAACTTTAAGAACTTGAACTCACCAACTTTTTAGTTAACACAAATTCTTTTTGAGCATGTTTCAGGTAACTCTTGATGAAGCTTGGATTTTAATGGAAATCTTATGGATGGCTTAGTACCATGACTACCAATGGCATTACTTGATTTTTAAAAACTTTATTAGACATTTGCAATTGTTGTGTAAAAATTTGGAAATTTACAATGTGTGTGGATTTGATGTTTGGACAAGACTTTCATAGCCCGGATATGATGTTTTAATGTAATGCCATGTGATTTCTCTTCTTGTGTGCTCTTATGATGGTTCATTTCCGCTGCCATATATTGTTACTAGTCTGTGACGTCCCACCCTATCTGGGCCTGGGGTGTGATAGATTGGTATCAGAGCCACAGGTTGTAGAGAAGTTGGGAATACCTTAGTAGACCCTAGGCTACAACTCGGATGTCCTAGGACTGTCCTTGTTTGGAATGTGTTGGAGTGAGTGGGTCGGGTAAATTGATGATTACACTTGATCAACGTAATCATGAATTTATCGGACGCGTGAATTCCGGCACGGTCCCCTTATTGGTGTTAAAATCTTTCTCCCGGATAGAAAATTTCTTTTGTGTAGTCTAAACCATGTCTTCGTACCTGTTGTGACCTGTATTATTATTGATTATAGACGCTACTACCATCATTACTAATGTAATTACTATTATGAGATACTATCATTAAAATTGTCATGAGTTATGAGAAACCAAATTACTCATGATGATTTTTACAGGAACTCGAGACTCATGGCTAACAATGGTAAGGCGCCTGCATTCCCTGCCGACGAGACTGCCCCAGTGGGAAGACTCAGGAGGGCAATATCCCCATCGCAGTATGAAGAGTACATGAGGAGATGCAGCCATCCAGGATGGATATCGGTGACATCTGACGACACGGAGCCATCGGAGGAATCTTCCCCGATGTCCCAGGAGAGGAGCCGGACCCGCTCTCACTCACCTTATGTCACTGCACCTACACATTCACCTATCTCGCCTATCGGGAATAGGGGCGCACGAGTCATCACCCAGCCGCGCAAGAGTACCTGACCTGGAGCTTCTATTTCATTCAGGATGCCGCCTCCTCCACCTCCCCCCACGACAGCTACCGCACCAGCACCTCCGATGAGGGGACCGCCCAGACTCCACCCACAGGACGAGTACTGGATGCTTCCTAGGCGTAGCTTGTACGACGGCCCGAGTGTCCTAGCTGGAGACCCCCACTCCCAATCCAGCCGCCGAGCTAGCGATTTTGGTCCTGCTGACCTTGAGCGATATCCTTAGGACCATCCAGCGCCATGAGGTGACCCTGTAGCATGCCACACGGACCTCGCAGTCCGCCCAGTTTCAGGCCATGATGGCGACTCACGGTGTCCAACGCCTGGAGCAAGAGCAGAAGAAGAAGGGTTCGGGTTGGTTCGGGTGGTTGAAGAGGAAATGGCTGTGATGATGGGTCGATGTCCGATTGTTTTGGTGATGCTACTATCTTTGAGAGACTATTTATCTATTTAAGACACTATGATTTTTATTCTGGGGGTGATGGCACCTTCCAAATTGTATGAGACTATTAAAATTTTGTTTGTTGGATGCTACAATTATCTATGCATGGTTTTCTTTTGTGGTATTACCTTATTTGTTGCAGGTTGTCTATGGAACGTGCAATGGTATAATCTAGGGAATTAATTTGTTTGCCCTTAAAATGTTAATTAACTTTATAAAATTTGAAAGAAACTATGTATGACTTATAATGTATTTTGGAAACCCTCATGCGTTTGGTGAAGCAACCTTTAGGAGTTGAATCGACGTAGCAAGGTACTTGAAATGAATCTTATAAGACACTAAATGAGTTTATCTATGTTGACAACAGAATGGCGCCTATACGTGGAATGCGAGGTGGAAGGAATAGGGGTGCTGGACGCATCGGAAACCGAGGTGGAAATCATCCACCTACCTTACCAAGGACTGCCCATGAAGAAAATTCCAATGATGAAAGGATCGCCAACCTGGTGGCACAGCAAATCGCCAATGCTATCCCTACCATCATAGCTCAAATAAATGCAGATCGAGAAAATACAACCGGAAATGAAGAACCTGGAAACAACGAGGGTAACACCGAGGGTGCTGTGGAAATAAGAACTGGGTGTTCTTACAAGACCTTTATGGCGTGCAAACCGAAAGACTTCTACGGCACCGAGGGTGCGATTGCTACTTACCGATGGTTAGACGAGATTGAGGCCATACTGGATATCAGCGAGTGCAAAACTGAGCACATGGTCAGGTTCGCCTCGCAATCTCTTAAAGGGCCAGCCTTGGAGTGGTGGAAGACCGTCGTTCAGCCACGAGGCAGAGATGTTGCCGGCCGCATGAAATGGTCAGAGTTTAGAGAATTGATGACCAGCAAGTACTGCCCAATAAATCAACTAGAGAAGTTGGAAGGTGAATTTCTGAGCTTGGAAATGAAAGGCTCAAATTACACTGAATACATCAATCGGTTCTCAGCTCTGTCCTGGCTAGTGCCCCACTTGGTGACACCTGAATCAAAAGGTGTAGCCCGTTTTATATGGGGACTGCATCCTAGAATTCAGGGCATGGTCCGATCCGCAAGGCCCACAACCCTCCAAGTGGCAAACGATCTTACCGGTAGCTTGACGAACGACTTGATTAGGGCTGGTTGGATGGAACAAGTGAAGTTCAAGGACAAGAAGGAGGTGATAGGCGAGAAGAGAAAGTGGTTTGATGCAAAGAGGGCCATTGGCAAAGTGGTAGCTCAAGCAGGAGGGCTAGTGAAGGGACAAGGCATGATGATCAGGGGGCAAGAGCCCGAAAACTGTACTTGGGTACAAGCCCTTTCTGTAACAAATGCAAACTAAACCATCAAGGGGAATGCAACCCGATGCCTTGCTTCAGGTGCAAGCGAACCGGTCACCTGATTAAAGACTGTGCCTATGAGCCCGGGAAGCAATGTTACGAGTGCGGGGATCCATGACACATGCGGAACAAGTGTCCCAAGCTAGCAAGGGATAAGGATCCCATACATAAGTTTACCCCAAACGTAGGCAAAAAGCGGGTACTGGGCCGAAGTCTATAAATAGACCCCCATTCATTACGCACAAAGCCTGGCACCAGTATCGGGGCAAAACTCATCCATTCATTCATTCTTTCTTTAATGCATGCATTCTTTCATACTTTACGTTCCTCTTTTCATTATCTTTTCGCTTTTCATTACATACTACTTTACGTTTATTCATATTAATCATACCACGCAAAGCCACAGAAGATAACATACATAACAAGGAACATAACAAAAACATAACCGTACCATACATAGCATCATCACATCACATATGACATCATAAAGTTAACTTATATCACCCCCGGGAACCTTCCAAGTCAAAGCCTACACTTTACCTTTTCCCCAAAATTTCAGAAAAATAATCTAAGTCTTAGGCGCGTGGGCACTATGCAGGTGTAACAACCGACTCCTAGGTCCAACCCTAACCCTAAATTTAGTGTAACATTATTTCATTCATGGTATTATTATGATTATCATTTTTGAATGATTACTTGATTAATTACATGCTTGATTGCCTTAGATGATACCTTTATGCCTTGCCTTAGTCTAGAATTATTAAGCGGTTCCAGAAAATATTGAATCTATGTTAGAAATTAAAACTTTAATTAAAATAAATAATATGTACAAATACATACATATTCACGGCACACACATATACCTAAACAATACTACACTTAAAAACTTATACAATTTAAAAACTACACTACACAACAATATACACCACATAATAAATTACAAAAAAAATAAAAATAAAAGAAAAACACCCCCCAACCACCATATTCGGCCCCCCCCCTCTCCTCCACTCACCATCCTCCCTCAATTCTCACAAAACCACCTCCACACTCTCCCCCTTTCCCCATACATGCATTCAAACTCCCAAACTCATCTCTCCTTCTCTCTCTCTCAAAAATTCCCAGCCAAGAACCCAAACTCCTCTGCATTTCTTCTTCCTTCCAGCCAAGAAATTGGAAGATAAGCTCCATTCCAACGTCGACCAAGAGCAAAACATGCAAGAAAGTGGCAATTGGTGAGCATTTATGCAAGATTCATGCAAGAACTTTCAAAACAAGGAGTTGCAGCTCAAGCCCATGAACCAACAGCTCCTTTACTCTTCTAATCATCCCAAAAATCATGAAACACCTCAAGGGTAAGCACCTATATACCCGAAACAAGGTTATTCCTTGAGTTTTCTTTACTTTCTACCATGAAATCTCACTTTCCTTGTTCACAGCAGCAACGTGTGGCCATATCACAATTTTTGGTGAGATTCACGACTTCAAGAAGGTATATTTAAAGTGTGTTCGTGAACCAAGGGTTGGTGCACATGATTCCAACCCGAAAACCCACCCGTTTTGAAAAGCCTTTCAATCAATGTTAAAAATCTGCTCTAAAACAGTTTATGAACTCTTTATGAATCTGTTTTAAAAGTTAAATAATGGTTTTGTGATGTTTATGCTTGAAACATATCGATTACACATGTGCAATGGTGATTAACACCCTCTAAAAGCATCAATGGTGACTTGTATGTATAAATCCGTGAGTTGAAGTTTTTTTCCAGTGGTTTGGCGTTATTAAGCATGTAAAATTTGTGACTTGGGGGTATACATTATGAAAAGTGTTGTAAAATGGTTTAAATGAGGTAAAACTAGGACCCGAAAAGTGGTAAAATTGGTAGATATTAGTAAAACTTAACCAATATCAAATTTTATAAGTTCCAGGCCCTAAATAATATATCTTAGTGTTAAAAACAGAATTTAGTGATTTATTGAGTTAAATTGTAATTTTTATGAATTTAATTAGCAAAATAGGCCTAAACAGGGAGATTTTGGAGAAAAAGTTTTAAAAATTGTGTAACAAGTCTAAAACCATAGAATTTATGTAATTTCAGTAACTAGGTGACCCAAAGGTGGTAATTTGGTAAAAATTTTGGAGAAAATGGATTATAATGCTCGGTTTCTGGTAAAAACAAGTCTAAACGGGTTTTAACGGGTTAGTGTAAAAGTGGACTTTTTATTGCTCAAATAACCCCAAGAATACTTTTAACACAGATTATAATCAGGTTAGAATCCCTTAAAATGTTATACTTGAGGTTATAGGTTGAAACTAAGAAATCTAAAACAAGATGCTTAAATTAACGGTTTTACCGTAACCGGTAACTTAAATTTTTTTGTTTTAAACCTCTCAAGTTAAAATCTGTAAATGTTAAGTTAAAACAATCCTAAAAGTAGTTTAAAAACCCCTAGGAACTAATAAGGGTCACTTTGGGTCAAGTATTGTAGAAAGCAACTTTTGGGGTCAAAATTGTAATTTTTGAAACTTGAGGGACCAATGTGTAAATTCCTTAAATATAACTAAATTTCAGTAATCTTATGTCTAGAAAACTCTTAAACTTGTTATAATATAAAAAAACTTATAAAAGTCAAATAACTTATCATCCATATATCAAAACCCTAACTTTCCTAAAAAAGGAAACTTTTTAACATAAACTTCTAAGGAACGAAGACACGTGAATGTGTGACCATAAAATACACTTAGATACACTTCCAATAGTCTAAGAACATTATATTATCACTTGTATCTTGATCATAGGGTGCTGGGACTTGGACTTGTTGATACTTGAAGGACCTTTGTTTGATTCTAAGGTGAGTTTCTAGTGTTCCCTTTTTACCACTATTTTGGGCTGAGATGCTATGATTGAACTAAAAATTATTGTGTGCTATTTTGAAATGTATTTATATTTTGTGGCTAGCGTTAAAACCTGCATCTACTTGTATCACAATCCTTAATTCTTGTGTGAACCGCTTGTTTATATGGGTAGATCTACTTGGGGAATCCCCCACGCACAGTGCCTTCCGTCATAACCGGAAGGGTACCCCACTGAGATCCTGCGGGGTCGTTTGTGTCATGTGACAGGTCTTATAAGATACTATGGTGTACCACTTAGCAGGTATGGTACACTCTTTGAGGCTCAGTTTCCCCTATGGGATAACCGGTACAACGCAACTTTAGAAGAGGCTAGCCGGAGCTGAGTGCAGGGTTGATTGTGACCCCACAATAGTGATACCTATGTTTTTAAAATTAACTTATGGACTCTGAAGAGTCCTTTTGTTTTTGAACTTTAAGCACTTGAACTCACCAACTTTTTAGTTGACACAAATTCTTTTTGAGCATGTTTCAGGTAACTCTTGATGAAGCTTGGATTTTAATGGAAACCTTATGGATGGCTTAGTACCGTGACTACCAATGGCATTACTTGATTTTTAAAAACTTTATTAGACATTTGAAATCGTTGTGTAACAAATTTGGATAATTTACAATGTGTGTGGATTTGATATTTGGGCAAGACTTTCATAGCTCGGATATGATGTTTTAATGTAATGCCATGTGATTTCTCTTCTTGTGTGCTCTTATGATGGTTCGTTTCCGCTGCCATATATGTTACTAGTCTGTGACGTCCCACCCTATCTCGGCGCATAGGAACACTTAGGCGCATGGGAAAGGTTCTGGGCGCATGGGCACTATTGGGGCGCATGACCCAACACTTAGTCATTCTAGGCATTTCTAGGAGCATGGGCACTATGCAGGCGCATGAATGCCTAGGCGCATGGGTAGTTTTGGGCGCATGGACACTTAGCCAAATTCAGCCTATTCTAGGCGCATGGTTACTATTTGGGCGCACAGGCCAAATCCAGGCGCACGGGCAACCAACTCATACTCATAACATCATAATCAGTCCCAACATCACCAATTCAACATGTTCTAACTTAGTTCTAGCATTTAAGCATCATAATATGAACATGGCATCATCATAACATCAAGAACATCCAAAATCATAACCCACCAACATTCACACGTACACATTTATACGGGTATAAAACCCACATTCATAAAAACATATATACATGCATTTCCAGCCCAAAAGTCAGTTAAAACATGTAAAAAGGGGGTTCTAGAACTCACCTTATGCAACTTTCATGTAGACTCTTCACACCCGAATGTAAATTTTAGTTCAACCGCTTAGAAACCACCAAAAACACACACACACACACACCCGAACACATAAACACATATAAGCATACAACCGAGGCATAGGCCGGCCAAGAACAACTTAAAATGATGAATTCTTACCTTGAATTCGAATTCTCCTTCTTCTTTCTTCAAAATCCGAAAATTCAGCTCTTCTCCTTTCTCTCCCTAGAAAATCCGGTGAAAAGAAGTGTGCAGGGAAGTGTGGGCGGCCATGCCCACTTTATGCACCAACTTTTTATACTTTTTTTCCCTTTTGACACATTTAACCCTCAACTTGGGTTAAATTGTGTTTTCCTTCTTTCTTGTCTTTAAAAATATCTGGGTGTTACAAGTCCAACCCCCTTATATAGGTTTCGTCCTCGAAACCTGTTATTCCTTAAACAGATGTGGGTAATGCTGTCTCATTTCTTCTTCGGTCTCCCACGTCGACTCGGATCCCTTCCTGTGCTTCCACTGTACACGCATAAGAGGAACCACTTTATTCCTTAACCGTTTCTCCTTATGATCAATGACTGCCACTGGTTGCTCCACATAATTGAACCTTTCATCAACTTCAATATCTTCCAGTAGTACAACCATATCTTCGTCAGCTAAACACTTCCACAGATGAGATACATGGAATGTAGGGTGAATTCTACTTAACTCATCGGGTAACTCCAACCTATAGGCCACCTCTCCTACTTGAGCAATGATTCGAAAAGGCCCTATGTACCTCGGACTTAACTTGCCCCTCTTTCTGAACCGAATGATACCTTTCCAAGGTGAGACCTTCAGCATAACTCTATCACCCACCTGGAACTCAATCGGCCTACGTCCCTTGTCGGCATACGACTTCTGCCTATCTTTAGTTGCCTTCATAAAGGCTTTAATCTTCTCAAGCTTCTCAGTCGTAGCCTCGATCACCTCAATACTTCCCAACTCCTTCTGTCCAATATCACCCTAACAAACGGGTGTTCTACACCTCCTACCGTATAGCATCTCATAAGGGGCATACCAATACTGGCATGATAACTATTATTATACTAGAAGTCAGCTAACGGTAAGTGGTCATCCCAACTTCCTCCAAAGTCAATGACGCATGCCCAAAGCATATCTTCTAGCGTCTGAATGGTTCTCTCTAACTGACCATCCATCTGTGGATGATAAGCCGTGCTAATGTGTAACCTCGTCCCCATAGCATCATGGAATTTCTTCCAAAATTTAGATGTAAACCGGGTGTCACGATCGGAAACAATAGACACCGGCACACCATGACGAGTCACAATCTCTTTAATGAACAAATCCGCCAACCTCTTGGATGGATATGTCTCGCGGATCGGTAGGAAGTGAGCACTCTTCGTTAAACGATCAACTATCACCCATATGGCATCATACCCTTTCGCGGTACGTGGTAGCTTCGTGATAAAGTCCATGGTGATATGCTCCCACTTCTACTCCGGTATATCCAACGGTTGGATCTTCCCGTACAGCTTCTGATGCTCGGCCTTCACTTGCAAGCAAGTAAGGCACTTACTCACATACTCTGCTACAACGTGCTTCATACCCGACCACCAATAATCTTTCTTCATATCTTGATACATCTTTGTAGCACCGGGATGAATGGAGTATCGAGTCTTTTGTGCTTCATCCATTATCTTCCCACATAGATCCCCATAACGAGGAATCCACGTCCTTCCAAATCGGGTTCTAACACCAAGAGTGTTTTCACCCAATTCCACAACCATACCTCTCATCCTTTCAGAGTTAAGAAGATCTTCTTTCAATGCCTCGTCTTGAAACTCCTTGACCTGCTTCATCACATCAGAGGTTATAATCAACTGATAAGCCTTCACCTGAATCAGCTCGGGTCTCTCTTTTCGGCTGAGGGCATCCACCACTATGTTGGCCTTGCCCGTATGGTAATGGATCTCTCAATCATAATCCTTTATGAGCTCCAACCATCTCCTTTGCCTCATGTTCAAATCCTTTTGCTCGAGGAAGTACTTCAAGCTTTTGTGGTCAGTGAATATGGAGAACTTCATCCCGTATAAGTAGTGCCTCCAAATCTTTAGTGCAAAGACCATAGCTGCAAGCTCCAAGTTATGAGTAAGGTAATTAACCTCATGAACTTTCAACTGTCAGGATGCATAAGCTATAACCTTTCCTCGCTGTATCAACACGCAACCCAACCCCGAGTAAGAAGCATCCGAATAGACCACTAAGTCCTCGCTTCCTTCGGGTAATGATAAAACAGGAGCCTGAGTCAACCTTGCTTTTAACTCCTCAAAGGCCTTCTCTTGATCTTGACCCCATACAAACTTCACATCCTTGCGGGTCAACTTAGTCAACGGAGAAGCTATCTTAGAGAAGTCTTGAATGAATCTCCTATAATATCCTGCCAACCCCAAGAAACTACGGATCTCGGATGGCATCTTTGGAGACTTCCATTGCATCACCGCTTCCACCTTTGCCGGGTCTACCATAATCCCCTCGGGATTCACCACGTGACCCAAAAACTGAACTTCACGCAACCAGAACACGCACGTGACGAACTTGGCATATAACTTCTCCCTTCTCAACGTCTCCATCACCTCCCGAATGTGACCGGCATGCTCCTTCTCACTCTTCGAATAAATCAAGATATCATCGATAAACACAATCACTGATTTATTCAACATCGGCCGACACACTCGATTCATCAGGTCAATAAAAGCAGCTGGCGTGTTGGTCAAACCAAAAGACATAACGAGAAACTCGTAGTGTCCATAACGCGTGCAAAAAGCTGTTTTAGGAATATCTTGCTCCTTCACCTTCAACTGATGGTAACCAGATCGAAGGTCTATCCTTGAGAACCAACTGGCACCTTCGAGCTGATCAAACAAATCATCAATCCTCGGTAGCGGGTATCGATTCTTCACCGTCAACTTATTCAACTCACGGTAGTCAATACACATCCTCATACTACCGTCCTTCTTCTTCACGAATAAGACCGGAGCACCCCAAGGAGAGATACTCGGTCTAATGAACCCCTTATCAATCAACTCTTGTAGTTGCTCCATCAATTCCTTCATCTCGGTCGGAGCCAACCGATACTGTGCCTTAGCAACAGGTTGGGCACCCGGTATCAAGTCAATCTGGAACTCGATCTCGCGGTCCGGTGGCACACCTGGTAAGTCTTCGGGAAACACATCTGGGAACCCACACACAACCGGTACATCTGACAGTTGTGGTGTTAGCGTATCTACATCCTTCACGTGGGCCAAGTAGGCACTACATCCACGCCTCATGCACTTTCCTGCCACCGCCATCGAAATCACTTTCGAAATCGTCGTAACTCGATCGCCGTGAATAGTCACCGAACTCCCGTCAGGCGCTGTCAGATTAATCATCTTCTTGTGACACACAATGCTCACCTCGTAGTCCGCCAACCAATCCATTCCTAGGACTACATCAAACCCGCCTAAGGTCATCACAAACAGTCTAGCAGAAAACTTATGACCTTCTAGTTCTATATCACAACCTTCTATCAGATCAACAATCCTGGTAGACTTACCTATGGCAATTTCTACATCGAAGGGCTCATTAATACTTCTACTACTAATAGGCAACTTAGCACAGAAAGCAGTATAAATAAAACTCCTACTAGCACCTGAATCAAATAACACAGAAGCAAGAGTTTGGTTTACTAGAAACGTACCTGACACAACATCAGGGTCCGTCCTAGCCTCCTCCCTGGTCATCGTGAAAGCCCTGACGCTAGCTTTCTGCCCTTCAGTCCCGGATGTTTTCTTCACCCTGAAACTCTCAGCCCTCGGCTTCTTGCATTCCATAATCATGTGGCCCTCCTCACCACAATTATAACACCTCCTTACCCTGCAGTCCTTCGCCACATGTCCTGTCCTTCCACACTGGAAACAGACATTGGATCCCAACCTACACTCTCCGGTGTGCTCTTTCCCACATTTGCCACACCTCTTCAGCCCCGCACCGGGTGTGACCTCATGTCAGTCATCCCCTCGCAACTTTGTTGTTTCGAGCAGCCCCGCCACGTCCAAACCCCTTCCCATTCCAGTTCCGGTCACCACCACCCTTCTTACTCACCTCAGCCACCACCACTTCCCTTTCATCATACATCCTACCCACCAAATCAACCACCGAACTGAACATGCTCGGCCGGGCGGCGATCATATGCCTGCGGATATCCACCGGCAAGCCCTGAATATACCTCTTGATCTTTCGCGACAGAGGTGTCACCTGATCCTGCACCAACCGTGCCATCTCATTGAATTTGGTGGTGTATTGCTGATGCGTCATGGTTCCCTCCTCCAGCTGCAGGAACTCCCTCTCAACCTTGTCGAGTTCTCGGTGAGGACAGAACTCCTCGATCACCAGTTTCTTCAACTCACTCCACCTCATCCTGCTAATTGCCCTACTACCCTCGGCCTGGACAATATTGTCCCACCAACACAGGGCCGAGTCCACAAATGAGTGGGTGGCAAACTTCACCTTCTGATCTTCCCGGCACTCGCTGATATCTAGAACAGCTTCCATCTCTCTCACCCACCGGTGAGCAGCAACAGCAGTGCCATTTCCGTCAAAAGTCGGGGGCTTGCATCTTTGAAATGCCCCGTAGTTACAGCCTCATGCTGCCTCAGGCATAGGCTCTTCTTCCTCCTCCTCGTTAGTTGAGACAACCGTCTTAGTATCTGGTTGCTCTCTCCCTCCCGAGGACCTGTTCATCTCCTTCCTTTCTCCTTCTTGCACAACTTTGATCACTTCAGTCACCACAGACGGTAAGATCGTCTGCATGACCTGGTGAACCTCTTCCACCACCGCCTCCTTCACTGAGGCCCTTAAGTTAGCACTTTCATCACCACCCTCTGGATGAGGGGTCTCGGGCTCTTTATGAGCCACCTCTTCAGCCCTAGGCCTTCCTCTCGTGACCCGTGGTCCAACACCACGTCCACCACGACCTCCACCTCGAGAAGCCTTCGAAGATCTACTACCGGCCATCCTCTAACACGCTATAAAATTCAAACACTAACACGGTCATTCAAGGTAATAGCTTAGTTTATGTCAAGTATAGTAAGTTCCTAATTACAGTGGCCAGTTGTGATTAGTCACTTACTTTACTCTTCATACCCCAAGCATTTCCTTATCCTGACTTCATCAGTATTAAATCTACTAAAAAGCACATAAATCACATAACATGCGCACATGATACCGGTTAACATTAAGAAAATACCTAATGGCACGCAGCTACTCGGACTGGCACCCTTCCCCTTGTCCCATTCTCAGTTTATGTTTAGGTTTCTTTTGAAAATATTTACCCAATTCACTTAAACTTTGGCTCTGATACCAACTTGTAAGGCCCTGATCCCGAGACGCTCACAGTTGGACAATCATCGCACATAAAACATATAATTTACATTTACAATTTCTAAAATATTGCAGCGGAATAATTTTAAACCATTTCATTATAATTACTTTTGCAAAATAATACATTGTAGTTAACTGTTACAAAATATCATAATTTGCATTACATCACAAAAACATTATCATAGCATGAAATGGATGCCATCCAAAATAATCCAAGTAGCTGCCCCGTGCCATCCTCAGCAACATTACCTGCCAATTGGAAACACATAAAAGTCAGCGTTGTTGAGTGAGTTCTAGTTTTATAAAATAGAATACTTTTCATTCGTTTTAAACCATTCCTTACTTTCATACGCGATCATACAACATACATACACATAGATAATATCATTATTATCTTCCATTACCATTCATTACTTCATACCGTACATTTCCTTCATTAACCTTCCTTCGTTCATTCCTTCCGGATCAATGTCATCAGCTATACCCCAAACGTAGGCACAAAGCGGGTACTGGGCCGAAGTCTATAAATAGACCCCCATTCATTGCGCACAAAGCCTGGCACCAGTACCGGTGCAAGCGACAAGGATCCCATACATAAGTTTACCCCAAACGTAGGCAAAAAGCGGGTACTGGGCCGAAGTCTATAAATAGACCCCCATTCATTGCGCATAATGCCTGGCACCAGTACCGGGGCAAAACTCATCCATTCATTCATTCTTTCTTTAATGCATGCATTCTTTCATACTTTACGTTCCTCTTTTCATTATCTTTCCGCTTTTCATTACATACTACTTTACGTTTATTCATATTAATCATACCACGCAAAGCCATAGAAGATAACATACATAACAAGGAACATAACAAAAACATAACCGTACCATACATAGCATCATCACATCACATATGACATCATAAAGTTAACTTACATCACCCCTGGGAACCTTCCAAGTCAAAGCCTACACTTTACCATTTCCCCAAAATTTCGGAAAAATAATCTAAGTCTTAGACGCATGGGCACTATGCAGGCGCATGGCCTTCTGGGCGCATGGGAACACTTAGGCGCATGGGAAAGGTTCTAGGCGTATGGGCATTATTGGGGCGCATGACCCAACACTTAGTCATTCTAGCATTTCTAGGCGCATGGGCACTACGCAGGCGCATGAATGCCTAGGCGCATGGGCAGTTTTGGGCACATGGACACTTAGCCAAATTCAGCATATTCTAGGGCATGGTTACTATTTGGGCGCATGGGCCAAATCCAGGCGCATGGGCAACCAACTCATACTCATAACATCATAATCAGTCCCAACATCACCAATTCAATATGTTCTAACTTAGTTCTAGCATTTAAGCATCATAATAAGAACATGGCATCATCATAACATCAAGAACACCCAAAATCATAACCCACCCACATACACACATATACATTTATACGGGTATAAAACCCACATTCATAAAAACATATATACATGTATTTCCAGCCCCAAAATCAGTTAAAACATGTAAAAAGGGGGTTCTAGAACTCACCTTATGCAACTTTTGTGTAGACTCTTCACACCCGAATGCAAGTTTGAGTTCAACCGCCTAGAAACCCACCAAAAACACACACACACCCGAACACATAAACACACATAAGCATACAACCGAGGCATAGGCCGACCAAGAACAACTTAAAATGTTGAATTCTTACCTTGAATTCGAATTCTCCTTCTTCTTTCTTCGAAGTCCAAAAATTCAGCTCTTCTCCTTTCTCTCTCTAGAAAATCTGGTGAAAAGAAGTGTGCAGGGAAGTATGGGCGGCCATGCCCACTTTATGCACCAACTTTTTATACTTTTTTTTGCCCTTTTGACACATTTAGCCCTCAACTTGGGTTAAATTGTGTTTTCTTTCTTTCTTGTCTTTAAAAATATCCGGGTGTTACATGCATCCACAATACTCAACAGCCATCTTCAAACATTCTTGCTCACAAATCCACTATATTCAATTCAAACGACGACTCTCGATCCACAGAATCCTTTATTAAACACTGGACCATGGATATGAGTTGTAAAGGATCAAAAACCGCTCGTATTATCTCAACAGGAATCGAGAATCTAATAATAATTACAAAATGAATGTAATCACATGTCAATCATGAGACTCAATGTGTAATCACATGTCAAACATTTCTTTTTATGTCAATCAAAATTAGGCGATTATAAATTTATGCATTAAAGTATTCACGAAAGCTTAGTAAAATACATGAAAAAGGAACTAGTTATACAAAAACATCAAACAACAACAGTTCTTTCATGGATAGTTTTTGCTATCTGTAACAAACTTTAATAATATGCCATGTCTATTCTCAAGCCTTCTGAACACCCTCCAAAACTTATAGAATCAAATCCGATTGTATTGATCACTAATATCAAACTAGACAACCACCAATGGAACCTATAATCTATTTCCAAATAGAAACCAAAACCCATGATAAAATTAAACAAATCACCTTTAAAATAGATCCACTCCTACACAAAATGCATTCACAACACTAGACAACCATCTTCAAACACTCTTGCTCACAAATCCACTAAATTCAATCCAAACGAGGACTCTCGATCTATAGAATCCTTTATTGAACACTAGACCATGGATACGAGTTGTAAATGATCAAAAACCACTCGTATTAACTCAATAAAAGTCGAGAATCCAATAATAATTATGGAATGAATGTAATCACACGTCAAACATGAAACTCAATGTGTGAATGATGAAAAAGATGTCAATTTAAGGTAACATGACCAAAAGATAACATTTATTTTTATTTCAATCGAAATCGGATGATTTTAGATATGTGCATGATAGTATTCGTGAAAGCATAGTAAAATACATGAAAAAGGAACTAGTTATAGAAAGACATCAAACAACAATAGTTCTCGCATGGATAGTTTTAGCTATATGTAACAACCTTTCATACTATTCGATATCTATTCTCAAGCCTTATGAACACCCTCCTAAACTAATCTAATCAAATCCGATGATAATGATGACTAAAATCAAACTAAACAACCACCAACGGAACCTATTATCTATTTCCAGATAGAAACCAAAACCCAAGATAAAAATTAACAAATCACCTTTAAAATAGATATACTCCTACACAAATGCAATCACAACACTCGGCAACCATCTTTAAACATTCTTGCTCACAAATCACTAAATTCAATCCAAACGACGACTCTCGATCCACATAATCCTTTATTGAACACTAGACCATGGATACGAGTTGTAAATGATCAAAAACCACTCGTATTAACTCAATAAGAATCGAGAATCCAATAATAATTATGGAATGAATGTAATCACATGTCAAACATGAAACTCAATGTGTGAATGATGAAAAGATGTCAATTTAAGGTTACATGACCAAAAAGATAACATTTCTTTTTATTTCAATCGAAATCGGATTATATTAGATATGTGCATGATAGTATTCGTGAAAGCATAGTAAAATACATGAAAAAGGAACTAGTTATACAAATATATCAAATAATAATAGTTCTCGCATGGATAGTTTTAGCTATATGTAACAACCTTTCATACTATGCCATGTCTATTCTCAAGCCTTCTGAACACTCTCCTAAACTAATCTAATCAAATCCGATTATAATGATCACTGAAATCAAACTAAACAACTACCAATGGAACCTAGTATCTATTTCAAAATAGAAACCAAAACCCAAGATAAAAATTAACAAATCACCTTTAAAATCGATCTACTCCTACACAAAATGCATCCACAACACTCGACAGCCATCTTTGAACACTCTTGCTCACCAATCCACTAAATTCAATCCAAACGACGACTCTCGATCCACATAATCCTTTATTGAACACTGGACCATGGATACGAGTTGTAAATAATCAAAAAACACTCGTATTAACTCAATAAGAATCCAGAATCCAATAATAATTACAGAATGAATGTAATCACACGTCAAACATGAAACTCAATGTGTGAATGATGAAAAAGAGGTCAAATTAAGGTAACATGACCAAAAAGATAACATTTCTTTTTATTTCAATCGAAATTGGATGATTATAGATACGTGCATCAAAGTATTCGCGAAAGCATAGTAAAATACATGAAAAAGGAACTAGTTATACAAATACATCAAACAATAATAGTTCTCGCATGGATAGTTTTAGCTATATGTAACAACCTTTCATACTATGCCGTGTCTATTCTCAAGCCTTCTGAACACTCTCCTAAACTAATCTAAACAAATCCGATTATAATGATCACTGAAATCAAACTAAACAACTACCAACGGAACCTAGTATCTATTTCAAAATAGAAACCAAAACCGAAGATGAAAATAAACAAATCACTTTTTAAATCATATACTCCTACACAAAATGCATCCACAACACTCGACAGCCATCTTCGAACACTCTTGCTCACCAATCCACTAAATTCAATCCAAACAACGACTCTCGATCCACAGAATCCTTTATTGAACACTGGACCATGGATACGAGTTGTAAATAATCAAAAACCACTCGTATTAACTCAATAAGAATCGAGAATCCAATAATAATTACAGAATGAATGTAATCACACGTCAAACATGAAACTCAATGTGTGAATGATGAAAAGAGGTCAAATTAAGGTAACATGGCCAAGAAGATAACATTTCTTTTTATTTCAATTGAAATTGTGCGATTATAGATTTCTGCATCAAAGTATTCACGAAAGCATAGTAAAATACATGAAAATGAAACTAGTTATACAAAGAAATCAAACAACAATAGTTCTCGCATGGATAGTTTTAGCTATATGTAACAACGTTTCATACTATTCGATGTCTATTCTCAGGCCTTATGAACACCCTCCTGAATTAATCTAATCAAATCCGATTATAATGATAACTGAAATCAAACTAAACAACCACCAACGGAACCTAGTATCTATTTCCAAATAGAAACCAAAACCCAAGATAAAAAAAACAAATCACCTTTAAAATCGATCTACTCCTACACAAAATGCAATCACAACACTCGACAACCATCTTCAAACACTCTTGCTCACAAATCCACTAAATTCAATCCAAACGACGACTCTCAATCCACAGAATCCTTTATCGAACACTGGACCATGGATATGAGTTGTAGAGGATCAAAAACCATTCGTATTAACTCAATAAGAATTGAGAATCTACAAATAATTACAGAATGAATGTAATCACATGGCAAACATGAAACTCAATGTGTGATTGATGAAAAAGATGTCAAATTAAGGTAACATGACCAAAAAGATAACATTTATTTTTATTTCAATCGAAATTGGATGATTATGGATATGTGCATCAAATTATTCACGAAAGCAAAGTAAAATAAATGAAAAAGGAACTTGTTATACAAAGACATCAAACAATAATAGTTCTCGGATGGATAGTTTTAGCTATATGTAACAACCTTTCATACAATTGATGTCTATTCTCAGGCCTTATGAACACCCTCCTAAATTAATCTAATCAAATCCGATTATAATGATAACTGAAATCAAACTAAACAACCACCAACGGAACCTAGTATCTATTTCCAAATACAAACCAAAACCCAAGATAAAAATAACAAATCACTTTTAAATCAATCCACTCCTACATAAATGCATCCCAAACACTCACAACTATCTTCAAACACTTCTGCTCATAAATCCACTAAATTCAATTCAAACGACGACTCTCGATCCACAGAATCCTTTATTGAACACTAGACCATGGATACGAGTTGTAAAGGATCAAAAACCACTCGTATTAACTCAATAGGAATTGAGAATCTAATAATAATTACAAAATGAATGTAATCACATGTCAAACATGAAACTCATGTGTGATTGATGAAAAACAAGTCAAATTAAGGTAACATGACCAAAAGATAACATTTCTTTTTAATTTATCGAAATTGGGTGATAATAGATTTATGCATCAAAGTATTCGCGAAATACATGTTATTCGAGAATCTACTATTTTGATTTTTCAACTTTTGACCACATTGAATATGCCCAATACATGAAAAAGGAACAAGTTATTCAAAGACATCACACAAAAATAATTCTCGCATGGATAGTTTTTGCTATTTGTAACAATCTTTCATACTAAGCCGTGTCAATTCTCTAGCCTTCTGACATTCTCTTAAACTAATCTAATCAAATTTAATTATAATGATCACTGAAATCAAACTAAACAACCACAATGGAACCTAGTATCTATTTCTAAATAGAAACCAAAACTGAAGATGAAATTAAACAAATCACTTTTAAAATCAATCCACTCCTACACAAAATGCATCCACAACCCTCAACAGCCATCTTCAAACACTTCTGCTATTAAATCCACTAAATTCAATTCAAACGACGATTCTCGATCCACATAATTCTTTATTGAACACTATACCATGGATACGAGTTGTAAAGGATCAAAAACCACTCGTATTAACTCAATAGGAATCGAGAATCTAATAATAACATTAACAACTCAATGAAATGAATAATCACTTGCCAAAATACATGAAAAAGGAACAAGTTATACAAAGACATCACACAAAAATAATTCTCGCATGGATAGTTTTTGCTATTTGTTACAACCTTTCATACTAATCCGTGTCTATTCTCAAGCCTTCTAAACACTCTCTTAAACTAATCTAATCAAATTTAATTATAATGATCACTGAAATCAAACTAAACAACCACAAACGGAACCTAGTATCTATTTCCAAAGAGAAACCAAAACCGAAGATGAAAATAAACAAATCACTTTTTAAATCAATGTACTCCTACACAAAATGTATCCACAACACTCGACAACCATCTTCGAAACCTCTTGCTCACAAATCCACTAAATTCAATCCAAACGACGACTCTCGATCCACAGAATCCTTTATTGAACACTAGACCATGGATACGAGTTGTAAATTATCGAAAACCACTCGTATTAATTCAATAAGAATCGAGAATCCAATAATAATTATGGAAAGAATGTAATCACACGTCAAACATGAAACTCAATGTGTGATTGATGAAAAAGATGTCAAATTATAGTAACATGACCAAAAAGATAGCATTTCTTTTTATTTCAATCGAAATTGGATGATTATAGATATGTGCATCAAAGTATTCGCGAAAGCATAGTAAAATACATGAAAAAGGAACTAGTTATACAAAGACATCAAACAATAATAGTTCTCGCATGGATAGATTTAGCTATATGTAACAACCTTTCATACTATTCGATGTCTATTCTCAAGCCTTATGAACACCCTCCTAAACTAATCTAATCAAATCCGATTATAATGATAACTGAAATCAAACTAAATAACCACCAACGGAACCTAGTATCTATTTCCAAATAGAAACCAAAACCCAAGATAAAATAAAACATATCACCTTTAAAATCGATCTACTCCTACACAAAATGCAATCACAACACTCGACAACCATCTTCAAACACCTCTGCTCACAAATCCACTAAATTCAATCCAAACGACGACTCTCGATCCACAAAATCTTTATCAAACACTTGACCATGGATACGAGTGTAGAGGATCAAAAACCATTCGTATTAACTCAATAAGTATCGAGAATCTACAAATAATTAAAAAATGTATGTAATCACACGTGAAACATGAAACTCAATGTGATTGATGAAAAAGATGTCAAAATAAGGTAACATGACCAAAAAGATAACATTTCTTTTTATTTGAATCGAAATTGGATGATTATAGATATGTGCATCAAAGTATTCGCGAAAGCATAGTAAATTACATGAAAAAGGAACTAGTTATACAAAGACATCAAACAATAATAGTTCTCGCATGGATAGTTTTAGCTATATGTAACAACCTTTCATACTATGCCATGTCTATTCTCAAGCCTTCTGAACACTCTCCTAAACTAATCTAATCAAATCCGATTATAATGATCACTGAAATCAAACTAAACAACTACCAACGGAACCTAGTATCTATTTCCAAATAGAAACCGAAACCGTAGATAAAAATAAACAAATCACTTTTTAAGCAATCTACTCCTACACAAAATGCATCCACAACACTCGACAGCCATCTTCGAACACTTGCTCACTAATCCACTAAATTCAATCCAAACGACGACTCTCGATCCACGGAATCCTTTATTGAACACTGGACCATGGATACGAGTTGTAAATAATCAAAAACCACTCGTATTAACTCAATAAGAATCTAGAATCCAATAATAATTACGGAATGAATGTAATCACACGTTAAACATGAAACTCAATGTGTGAATGATGAAAAAAAGGTTAAATTAAGGTAACATGGCCAAGAAGATAACATTTCTTTTTATTCAATCGAAATTGGGCGATGTATAGATTTGTGCATCAAAGTATTCGTGAAAGCATAAATACATGAAAATGGAAATAGTTATACAAAGAAATCAAACAACAATAGTTCTCGCATGGATAGTTTTAGCTATATGTAACAACCTTTCATACTATTCGATGTCATTTCTCAGGCCTTATGAACACCTTCCTGAATTAATCTAATCAAATCCGATTATAATGATAACTTAAATCAAACTAAACAACCACCAACGGAACCTAGTATCTATTCAAATAGAAACCAAAACCCAAGATAAGAAAAACAAATCACCTTTAAAATCGATCTACTCCTACACAAAATGAAATCAATACACTTGACAACCATCTTCAAACACTCTCTGGTCACAAATCACTAAATTCAATCTCCAAACGACGACTCTCAATCCACAGAATCCTTTATTGAACACTGGACCATGGATATGAGTTGTAGAGGATCAAAAACCATTCGTATTAACTCAATAAGAATTGAGAATCTACAAATTATTACAGAATGTATGTAATCACACGGCAAACATGAAACTCAATGTGTGATTGATGAAAAAGATGTCAAATGAAGGTAACATGACCAAAAAGATAACATTTCTTTTTATTTCAATCGAAATTGGATGATTATGGATTGTGCATCAAATTATTCACGAAAGCATAGTAAAATAAATGAAAAAGGAACTAGTTATACAAAGACATCAAATAATAATAGTTCTCGGATGGATAGTTTTGCTTATATGTAACAACCTTTCATACTATTCGATGTCTATTCTCAGGCCTTATGAACCCTCCTAAATTAACCTAATCAAATCCAATTATAATGATAACTGAAATCAAACTAAAAACACAAACGGAACCTAGTATCTATTTCCAAATAGAAACCAAAACCAGATAAAAATAAACCAAATCACCTTTAAAATCAATATACTCCTACACAAATGCATCCACAACACTCGACATCCATCTTTAAACATTCTTGCTCACAAATCGACTAAATTCAATCCAAACGATGACTCTCAATCCACAGAATCCTTTATCGAACACTGGACCATGGATATGAGTTGTAGAGGATCAAAAACCATTCCTAATAACTCAATAAGAAACGAGAATCTACAAATAATTATAAAATGTATGTAATCACACGTCAAACATGAAACTCAATGTGTGGTTGATGAAAAAGATGTCAAATTAAGGTAAAATGACCAAATAGATAACATTTCTTTTTATTTCAATCGAAATTGGATGATTATAGATATGTGCATCAAAGTATTCACGAAAGCATAGTAAAATAAATGAAAAAGGAACTAGTTATACAAAGACATCAAACAATAATAGTTCTCGGATGGATAGTTTAGCTATATGTAACAACCTTTCATACTATTCGATGTCTATTCTCAGGCCTTATGAACACCTCCTAAATTAATCTAATCAAATCCGATTATAATGATATTGAAATCAAACTAAAAACCACCAACAAAACCTAGAATCTATTTCCATAATAAACAAACCACAAATCGATGAAAAATAAAACAAATCACTTTTAAAATCACATCTCACCTACATAAAATCCATCATACCATCTACACTCAAACAGCCATCTTCAAACACTTCTGCTCATAAATACTCCACTATCATTCAATTCAAACGACGACTCTCGATCCACAGAATCCTTTATAGAACACTAGACCATGGATACGAGTTGTAAAGGATCAAAACCACTCGTATTAACTCTATAGAAATCGAGAATCTAATAATAATTACAAAATGAACGTAATCACATGTCAAACATGAAACTCAATGTGTGATTGATGAAAAACAAGTCAAATTAAGATAACATGACCAAAAAGATAACATTTCTTTTTATTTCAATCGAAATTGGGTGATTATAGATTTTTGCATCAAAGTATTCGCGAAAGCTTAGTAAAATACATGAAAAAGGAACAAGTTATACAAAGACATCACACCAAAATAATCTCGCATGGATAGTTTTTGCTATTTGTAACAACCTTCATACTAAGCCGTGTCTATTATCAAGCCTTCTGAACACTCTCTTAAACTAATCTAATCAAATTTAATTATAATGATCACTGAAATCAAACTAAACAACCACAAATGGAACCTAGTATCTATTTCCAAATAGAAACCAAAACCAAAGATGAAATTAAACAAATCACTTTTAAAATCAATCCACTCCTTCACAAAATGCATCCACAACACTCAACAGCCATCTTCAAAGACTTCTGCTCGTAAATCCACTAAATTAAATTCAAACGACGACTCTCGATCCACAGAATCCTCTATTGAACACTATACCATGGATACGAGTTGTAAAGGATCAAAAACCACTCGTATTAATTCAATAGGAATCGAGAATCTAATAATAATTACAAAATGAATGTAATCACTTGCCAAACATGAAACTCAATGTGTGATTGATGAAAAACAAGTCAAACTAAAGTAACATGACCAAGAAGATAACATTTCTTTTTATTTCAATTGCAATTGGGCAATTATAGATTTGTGCATCAAAAGTATTCACTAAAGCTTAGTAAAATACATGAAAAAGGAACTAGTTATAAAAAAACATCATACAATGATAGTTCTTCATGGATAGTTTTTGCAATCTGTAACAACCTTTAATACTATGCCATGACTATTCTCAAGCCTTTTGAAGACACTCCTAAACTTATCGAATCAAATCCGATTATAAAGATCACTAATATCAAACTAACAACCACTAACAGAACCTAGTATCTATTTCCAAATAGAAACCAAAACCGAAGATGAAAATAAACAAATCTCCTTGGAAAATCGATCCACTCCTACAAAAACAATGCATCCACAACACTCGACAGCCATCTTCGATCAATCTTGGTCACAAAATCCACTAAATTCAATCCAAACGAACTACTCTTGATCCACAAAATCCTTTATTGAACACTGGACCATGGATACGAGTTGAAAAGGATCAAAAACCATTCCTATTAACTCAATAAAAATCGAGAATCTACAAATAATTACAGAATGAATGTAATCATAGGTCAAACATGAAACTCAATGTGTAATTGATGAAAAAGAAGTTAAAATAAGGTAACATGAGCAAAAAGATAACATTTCTTTTTATTTCAATCGAAATTGGGTGATTATCAAAGTATTCATGAAAGCTTAGTAAAATACATGAAAAAGGAACAGTTATACAAAACATCAAACAAAAATAATTCTCGCATGGATAGTTTTGCTATTTGTAACAACCTTTCATACTATGCCATGTCTATTCTCAAGCCTTCTGAACACTCTCCTAAACTAATCTAATCAAATTCAATTTAATGATCACTAAAATCAAACTAAACAACCACCAATGGAACCTAGTATCTATTTCCAAATAGAAACCAAAACCGAAGATGAAAATAAACAAATCACTTTTAAAATCAATCCACTCCTACACAAAATGCATCCACAACACTCAACAGCCATCTTCAAATACTCTTTCTCATAAATCAACTAAATTCAATTCAAACGACGACTCTCGATCCACAGAATCCTTTATTGAACACTAGACTATGGATACGAGTTGTAAAGGATCAAAAACCACTCGTATTAACATAATAGGAATCGAGAATCTAATAATAATTACAAAATGAATGTAATCACATGTCAAACATGAAACTCAATGTGTGATTGATGAAAAACAAGTTAAATTATGGTAACATGACCAAGAAGATATCATTTATTTTTACTTCAATTGCAATTGGGCGATTATAGATTTGTGCATCAAAGTATTCACTAAAGCTTAGTAAAATACATAAAAAAGGAACTAGTTATATAAAACATTAAACAACAACAGTTCTTCATGGATAGTTTTTGCAATCTGTAACAACTTTAATACTATGCCATGTCTATCTCAAGCCATCTGAACACCTCCTATTATCGAATCAAATCTGATTATAGTGATCACTAATATCAAACAAAACAACCAATAACAGAACCTAGTATCTATTTCCAAATAGAAACCAAAACCAAAGATGAAAATAAACAAATCGCCTTGAAAATCGATCCACTCCTACAAAAAAAAATGCATCCACAACACTCGACAGCCATCTTCGATCACTCTTGCTCACAAATCCACTAAATACAATCCAAACGACAACTCTAGATCCACAAAATACTTTATTAAACACTGGACCATGGGTACGAGTTGCAAAGGATCAAAAACCATTGGAATTACTCAAAAAGAATCGAGAATCTACAAATAATTACAGAATGAATGTAATCACACGTCAAACATAAAACTCAATGTGTGATTGATGAAAAAGAAGTCAAATTAAGGTAACATGACAAAAAGATAACATTTCTTTTTATTTCAATCGAAATTGGGTGATTATCAAAGTATTCGCGAAAGCTTAGTAAAATACATGAAAAAAGAACAAGTTATACAAAGACATCAAACAAAAATAATTCTCGCATGGATAGTTTTTGCTATTTGTAACAACCTTTCATACTATGCCATGTCTATTCTCAAGCCTTCTGAAACTCTCCTAAACTAATCTAATCAAATTCAATTTAATGATCACTAAAATCAAAATAAACAACCACCAATGGAACCTAGTATATTCCAAATAGAAACCAAAACCGAAGATGAAAATAAACAAATCACTTTTAAAATCAATCCACTCCAACACAAAATGCATCACACACACAAACAACAGCCATCTTCAAATACTCTTGCTCATAAATTAACTAAATTCAATTCAAACGACGACTCTCGATCCACAGAATCCTTTATTGAACACTAGACTATGGATACGAGTTGTAAAGGATCAAAAACCACTCGTATTAACACAATAGGAATCAAGAATCTAATACTAATTACAAAATGAATGTAACCACATGTCAAACATGAAACTCAATGTGTGATTGATGAAAAACAAGTTAAATTATGGTAACATGACCAAGAAGATAACATTTATTTTTACTTCAATTGCAATTGGGCAATTATAGATTTATGCATCAAAGTATTCACTAAAGCTTAGTAAAATACATGAAAAGGAACTAGTATACAAAACCATTAAACAACAACAGTTCTTTCATGGATAGTTTTTGCAATTTGTAACAACCTTAATACTATGCCATGTCTATTCTCAAGCCATCTGAACACCCTCCTAAACTTATCGAATCAAATCCGATTATAATGATCACTAATAACATAAAAACAAAACCAACTAACGACGAACCTAGTATCTATTTCCAAATAGAAACCAAAACCAAAGATGAAAATAAACAAATCGCCTTGAAAATCGATCCACTCCTACAAAAAAAATGCATCCATAACACTCGACAGCAATCTTCGATCACTCTTGCTCACAAATCCACTAAATACAATCCAAACGACGACTCTTGATCCACAAAATACTTTATTGAACACTGGACCATGGATTCGAGTTGTAAAGGATCAAAAACCATTCCTATTAATTCAATAAGAATCGAGAATCTACAAATAATTACAGAATGAATGTAATCACACGTCAAACATGAAACTCAACGTGTGATTGATGAAAAAGAAGTCAAATTAAGGTAACATGACAAAAGATAACATTCCTTTTATTTCAATCGAAATTGGACGATTATAGATATGTGCATCAAAGTATTCACTAAAGCGTAGTAAAATACATGAAAAAGGAACTAGTTATACAAAGACATCAAACAACAATAGTTCTTGCATGGATAGTTTTAGCTATATGTAACAACCTTTCATACTATGCCATGTCAATTCTCAAGCCTTCTAAACACTCTCCTAAACTAATCTAATCAAATCCGATTATAATGATCACTGAAATCAAACTAAACAATCACCAACGTAACCTAGTATCTATTTACAAATAGAAACCAAAACCGAAGATGAAAATAAACAAATAACTTTTTAAATCAATCTACTCCTACACAAAATACATCCACAACACTCGACGGCCATCTTCGAACACTCTTGCTAACAAATCCACTAAATTCACTCGAAACGACGACTCTCGATCCACAGAATCCTTTATTGAACACTGGACCAGGGTTACGAGTTGTAAATGATCAAAAACCACTTGTATTAACTCAATAAGAATCGAGAATCCAATAATAATTACGAAATGAATGTAATCACACGTCAAACATGAATCTCAATGTGTGAATGATGAAAAAGAGATCAAATTAAGGTAACATGGCCAAGAAGATAACATTTCTTTTTATTTCAATCAAAATTGGGCAATTATAGATTTGTGCATCAAAGTATTCGCGAAAGCATAGTAAAATACATGAAAAAGGACTACTTATACAAAGATATCAAACAACAATAGTTCTCGCACGGATGGTTTTAGCTATATGTAACAACCTTTCATACTATTCGATGTCTATTCTCAAGCCTTATGAACACCGTAATAAACTATTCTAATCAAATCCGATTATAATGATAACTGAAATCAAACTAAACAACCACCAACGGAACCTAGTATCTATTTCCAAATAGAAACCAAAACCAAAGATAAAAATAAACAAATCGCCTTCAAAATCGATCTACTCCTACACAAAATGCAATCACAACACTCGACAACCATCTTCAAACACTCTTGCTCACAAATCCATTAAATTCAATCCAAACAACGACTCTCAATCCACAGAATCCTTTCTCGAACACTGGACCATGGATACGAGTTGTATAGGATCAAAAACCATTCGTATTAACTCAATAAGAATCGAGAATCTAAAATAATTACAGAATGAATGTAATCACACGTCAAACATGAAACTCAATGTGTGATTGATGAAAAAGTAGTCAAATTAAGGTAACATGACCAAAAAGATAACATTTCTTTTTATTTCAATCAAAATTGGGCGATTATAGATATGTGCATCAAAGTATTCGTGAAAGCATAGTAAAATACATGAAAAAGGAACTAGTTATACAAATACATTAAACAATAATAGTTCTCGCATGGATAGTTTTAGCTATATGTAACAACCTTTCATACTATGCCATGTCTATTCTCAAGCCTTCTGAACACTCTCCTAAACTAATCTAATCAAATCCGATTATAATGATCACTGAAATCAAACTAAACAACTACCAACGGAACCTAGTATCTATTTCAAATAGAAACCAAAACCCAAGATAAAAATTAACAAATCACCTTTAAAATCGATCTACTCCTACACAAAATGCATCCACAACACTCGACAGCCATCTTCAAACATTCTTGCTCACAAATCCACTAAATTCAATTGAAACGATGACTCTCGATCCATATAATCCTTTATTGAACACTAGACCATGGATACGAGTTGTAAAGGACCAAAAACCACTCGTATTAACTCAATAGGAATCGAGAATCTAATAATAGTTACATAATGAATGTAATCACATGTCAAACATGAAACTCAATGTGTGATTGATGAAAATCAAGTCAAATTAAGGTAACATGACCAAGAAGATAACATTTCTTTTTATTTCAATAGAAATTGGGCGATTATAGATTTGTGCATCAAAGTATTCAAGAAAGCTTAGTAAAATACATGAAAAAGGATCTAGTTATACAAAGACATCAAACAACAATAGTTCTCGCATGGATAGTTTTAGCTATATGTAACAACCTTTCATACTATGCCATGTCTATTCCCAAGCCTTCTGAACACCCTCCTAAACTAATCTAATCAAACTCGATTATAATGATAACTGAAATCAAACTAAACAACCACCAACGGAACCTAGTATCTATTTCCAAATAGAAACCAAAACCCAAGATAAAAATAAACAAATCACATTTAAAATCGATCCACTCCTATACAAAAGGCATCCATAACACTTGACAACCATCTTCAAACACTCTTGCTCACAAATCCACTAAATTCAATCCAAACGACGACCCTCGATCCACAGAATCCTTTATTGAACACTGGACCATGGATACAAGTTGTAAAGGATCAAAAACCATTTGTATTAACTCAATAAGAATCACGAATCTAAAAATAATTACAAAATGAGTGTAATCACACGTTAAACATGAAACTCAATGTGTGATTGATGAAAAGTAGTCAAATTAAGGTAACATGACCAAAAAGATAACATTTCTTTTTATTTCATTCGAAATTGGGCGATTATAGATTTGTGCATCAAAGTATTCGCGAAAGCTTAGTAAAATACATAAAAAAGGAACAAGTTATACAAAGACATCAAACAACAATAGTTCTTACATGGATAGTTTTTGCTATTTGTAACAACCTTTCATACTATGCCATGTCTATTCTCAAGCCTTCTAAACACTCTCCTAAACTAATCAAATAAAATCCAATTATAATGATCACTGAAATTAAACTAAACAACCACAAACGGAACCTAGTATCTTTTCCAAAGAGAAACCAAAACCGAAGATGAAAATAAACATATCACTTTTAATATCAATCCACTCCTACACAAAATGCATCCATAACACTCAACAGCCATCTTCAAACACTCTTGCTCATAAATCCACTAAATTCAATACAACGACGACTCTCTATCCACAGAATCCTTTATTGAACACTGGACCATGGATACGAGTTGTAAAGCATTAAAAACCACTCGTATTAACTCATTAAGAATCGAGAATCTAATAATAATTATAGAATGCATGTAATCACACGTCAAACAAGAAACTCAATGTGTGAATGATGAAAAAGAGGTCAAATTAAGGTAACATGGCCAAGAAGATATATATTTCTTTTTATTTCAATCGAAATTGGGCGATTATAAATTGTGCATCAAAGTAGTCGTGAAAGCATAGTAAAATACATGAAAAAGGAACTAGTTATACAAGACATCAAACAATAATAGTTCTCGCATGGATAGTTTTAGCTATATGTAACAACCTTTCATACTATGCCATGTCTATTCTCAAGCCTTCTGAACACCCTCCTAAACTAATCTAATCAAATCCGATGATAATTATAACTGAAACTAAACAACCACAACAGAACCTAGTATCTATTTCCAAATAGAAAGCAAAACCCAAGATAAAAATAAACAAATCCCTTTAAAATTGATCCACTCCTATACAAAAGGTATCCATAACACTTGACAACCATCTTCAAACACTCTTGCTCACAAGTCCACTAAATTCAATCCAAACGACGACTCTTGATCCATGAATCCTTTATCGTACACTGGACCATGGATACGAGTTGTAAAGGATCAAAAACCTTCATATTAACTCAATAAGAATCGAGAATCTAAAAATGTAAGGCCTCGTTCCCGAGACCTCACAGTTGGTCAATCATAGCATAAAACATTTCATAGTTAATAAACCAATGCAGTGGAGTAATATCAAAAGCCATTCACTTCATTAATAAATACTGTTGCTAAGCAATACATTTTTAATTGTTAATAGTTACAAAGATCATATTAATTGCATTACAAAACACAATATTAGTATGCGTGTACGGATGCCAGTCTAGTCCCGACGAGTAGCCTCCCCGAGTGCCATCCTCAGCAAAAATTACCTGCCAACTGAAAATGCATAAAAGTTAGCGTTGCTGAGTGAGTTCTAGTTTTGAAACATTAAATACCTTAAAAGGTTTGTGTATGAAAATACCCTTTAAAATAATATACTTTTCATTCGTGCATTAACACACATCATACGTACAGCTGGAGGCATTCAGAACCAACTCATGCACCAGCTGATTGGACAGATGCTGGTCGCAGTTCAATGCCTTCTCCTTCAACTGAAGTGAGACATTCAGAACCAACTCATGCACCAGTAGATTCTAACAGAGATGAAAATGACGAGAGTATTCAGAGTGCGTGCTGAAGCTGAACATGCTGTACCCCCCTGATTCTGGTCATCACTCTCCCACATTACAACAACAAGATGCCTCTCCCCAAAATGATCTGAATGTCTCCAATCTTGATGTGTCCATTGCTGGTGATTTGATTCCAATTACCAGGACACTCAAGAATCATCCAGTGTCTTACATTATTGGTGATTTAGACGAACTGGTGACACGAAGCAAGTCAAGTATTGCAAACATCTGTTTGTTTTCTTGTTTTTTGTGTCAAACTGTACCCAAAAACATTAAAGAGCTCTTCAAGACAATAGCTGGATTGAGGTAATGCAGGAAGAATTGCTACAATTCAAGAAACAGGAAGTATGGTAGCTGGTGGATCTTCCCGAAGGTCAATACCCTATCAGCACCAGATGGCTGTACCGAAACAAGACTGATGACAGAGGGATCGTCATCAGAAACAAAGCAAGACTGGTAGCACAGGGCTATACACAAGAAGAAGGAATAGATTATGATGAGGTGTTTGCTCCTGTTGCTAGATTAGAAGCCATACGACTCTTTCTTGCGTACTCTGCATCGATGAAATTCACAGTTTATCAAATGGATGTAAAGTGTGCATTTCTATATGGAAAGATCTCTGAAGAAGTCTACGTGAGTCAACCTCCAGGCTTTGAGGATCCTGATTTCCCTCACAGGGTATACAAGCTTGATAAAGCTTTGTATGGCTTACATTAAGCCCCTCGAAAATGGTATAAGAGTCTGTCATCCTCTCTTCTTGACCATGGTTATAGGGAAGATTAACCAGACTTTATCCAAAAAGAGAAAAGGGAATGAGATGCTGCTTGTCCAGATTTATGTGGATGATATTATATTTGGCTCTACCAACAACAACTCTACAAAGACTTTAAAGATCTTACGCATTCAAAATTTCTGATGAGTGCTATGGGAGAACTCACATTCTTCCTAGGTCTTCAAGTACAACAAACATCCAGTGGAATCTTCATCAACCAGTCAAAATATGTGGAATCAATGTTGAAGAAGTTTCACTTTACAGACTGTCAGTCCATCAGAACACCTGTTAATACAAAAGTAAAGATTGGCCCAGACACCAGATGGCAAATCTGTGGATCTGACCCTTTATCGATCCATGATTGGTTCACTTATGTATTTAACAGCCAGTAGACCTGATGTTATGTTTGGTGTTTGTGTATGTGTCAGGTATCAAGCAGATCCCAAGGAATCTCACGTGAATGCAGTCAAGAGGCTATTCAGATATCTTAAGGGCAAACCTGCTCTTGGACTATGGTATCCAAAGATGGAGACTTCAATCGCTATGCATACACCGATAGTGACTACGGGGGATGCAATTTCAACATAAAATCCACATCTGGCGGTTGTCAATTTCTTGGTCCCAGACTGGTGTCATGGCAGTGCAAGAAACAGACCAATTTTTTGTATCGACAGCTGAAGCTGAGTACATAGTTGCATCAGCTTGTTGCTCTCAAGTTCTCTGGATTCAAAACCAGATGCTTGATTATGGTTTCAATTTCTTGCACACACCATTCATATTGACAACACTGCTGCAGTCTTCATTACAAACAATCCAGTTCAGCACTCAAAAACAAAACATATTGAAATTAGATATCACTTTTTGAGAGACTGTGCTGAAAAAGGTTTAATCAAGCTGATTCAGGTTAACACAGACAACCAGCTAGCTGATTTGTTTACTAAGGCATTTGACCCAAGTCGGTTTGAATTCTTAGTCCAATCAATCGGCATGATTAACCTTGATTAACATCAATAAATTCACAAAATTACAAAAAGAAATAATTTTTGTTAAAGTCCTTGTTTTGTACTTCTGTTGGGAGATGATATAATTACAGTCGTATATCATTCACTGTGCTTAATTCAATATCTTGAAAGACTGACATGACTTACCTGATATGAGGGTAGGCTCAACTTGGAACAGAAGATAAATGTTGTGATACACTAAAGATCACATTCAACTATGAATGCATCATCTCAGAGCACGTATGTATCTAACCTATCCAAGTGTATGTATGTGTAGTAACCTAAACACACCAGGTCATGATACCTTATGAATCTCATTCATATTAGTTTCTCCTTTGTTTTGCTGAACAAAGACCTGGGGAAACAAGCACATAGTACTGATGTCTAGATCAAAAAGAGTCCTAATGTGGAACACATCCAATATAGGTGACAAATAAAATAGAATATAACAAAAAGAATCCCAAAGTGGATCACCTTCCAAAGTGAAGAGCAAAAAGAATCCCAAGTGGATCCCCCTTACCAAAATGAATGAGGTTTCATAACTTAAATGACCAGGTATTGAAAGTTGTGAGAAAGTTCTACCATACAGTACATGAGGATATTGATCTTGCTATGCTATGAGTGTGAGGTTCATGTTGAATGTTTTATTAAATCAAAACATGATAAAAATCACATGCATTACAATATTGACCAAGCATGAGTTTAAGAGGACAAATCTACCTTCAATCAATAAGCTCATGAGAACTTGCACTTATGAAAGATAAAGATTGATATGATCCCAAAATTTCAAACAAAAGTGCAAAACAATTAAACAGTTCAAAAATATTGTCCTAAAATTTTATAAAGTTCATTTAAAGTTTTTATCCTGCATGGATATAAACTTTAGAGGGAGTAATAAATTTTTACAAAAACATGAAATTTGCAAACATTAAATTGACAACTTTGTCAAATTGATTGTGTCTGTATGGAAATTACTCCATAATCAGCTTTAGAAGATGCATATGCTCCAAAATCAGTCAAGTTGGGAATCTGTATCACAGCAAAGATACATGACAATCCAAGCAAGAATTGACAATCTCTGAATCTGCAAAATCTTCGCAAAACAACAAAAATGCAGACTCATCTTCATAAAATCAGAAGCAACTGTACAAACCAATCAGATTCAGCCACTGCAAAACATTAATTTTTGACAAAGTACAAAATTTAATGCGGGTAAGTGCATTGGTTAATGCGGGTGAAGGTAACCCTGCCATTTAACCAATGCGGGCAACTGTTTTTATACAAGTAAAACAAATGCGGATGAAGTGTTCTTCCACATTGGAACAGTAAAACTAATGCGTACAAAAAGTATTCATCCTCATTAGCTACAGTAAATGCGGACAAAAAGTGTTCATCCGCATTAGCTACAGTAAATGCGGACAAATCATTTTGTCACCCGGATTCGTCTTAGTAAATGCGGACAAATCATTTGTACACCCGCATTTGCTACAGTGAATACAAATCACTTCACTCACATTTGTCTAAGTAAATGCGGACAAGTCATTTGTACATCCGCATTTGCTACAGTGAATGCTGAAGTTTGTTCGCTAGCATCTCAGTAAATGCGGACATATCTTTTGTTCTTCCGTATTTGCTACAATTGAGAATGTTCAATGAATGCTGATAACTTTGGTCACCCGCATTTGCTAAAGTGAATGCGGATAGGTAAAATTAACTCTTCCGTTGAATGCGCCCATAGAAATTCTATTTGCGCATTTGCTACAGTACAGAACTTTTCAACACTTGGTAAATTTTTTGTGAAAAGTATGAGTTGTAATATAAATACTCATTTAATGTGAGTCATTTATTACTTTTCAAATTTTGAGTGATCTTTCATTTTGAGTCGAGTGCCAGAAAACCGTTCTTCTTCTGAGTTTAAATCTACACTAATCAAGCTTCATTTTAAGCAAATCCAACATCAAAACAAACACATTGTCTGATTAAATCGAAGGATTGATATCTAAAAGGTGATTATCAGTTTCTTACATTCTTCGACAGTCGAACAAAATTTCATGAAATGGAACCCTAATCTTGTGAAATTCTTTAAATACAATCAAGAACACTGGATTTAGATGAATGACAGAGTTCATTAAAACCAATGATCACTGCAAACATCAAAGATTTCATATGGTTTGAAGAACACATAAAACATCAATGATCAGGGGATACTGGTGTATAACAATGTTAACATCACAACCCGTTAAAACACAATCAAAATCCATATGTCCCAACACAAAGAAACAAAATTTTGAACTGTTCTTCATGAAAATTCAAAATCAGGTCAAATAACCAAATGTAACAGTAACAATCAGAATTCATTTTGACCTAAAAATTTAAAACTGAACAAATCACACACAATTCTCACTAATTCATACTCTCTGTGTGCAGATTACATAATGGCTAACCTGACTTGGAGCAAGCTCCATAATGTCAGTGGTTGTCTTGATTCTGAGGTCCCAGAAGCTGAGGGACTCAGAGACATGATCAGGTTCATAGCCACAACAAGAGTGGCTCATGCCATATCAGTGAGACTTGTAATCTATGAGAATTACATCATATCTTTCTGGGGAAATGCAGAAGCTTTGGATATTGATGGAAAGAAAGCAATCTCAGGAAGAATATCTGATGATCACACTCTGGTGATATCAGAACAATCTGTTAGAGAATGCCTTCAATTTCAAGATGATCTAAATTCTCTAACTGAATTTGATAAAGAAGATATCATGTCATTCTTTGCTGACATTGGATATGAGGGAGGATTTAAGGCAAAACAAATAGTGAAAGGATTGGTTGATTTGCCATGGAGGTTCTCATTCATTATATCCAACACTGCCTATCAAAAAGAAAAACTGGGTGGAATGACATACCATTAACTACATCTTCACTGGTCTGTACCCCTGCTCTAACAGACCCTACAACTTTTCTGCATATGTCTTTAATGGAATGATGTCAAATATTCAAGAAGGGAGAAGGAACATGTTCTTAATGTACCCCAGATTCATTCAGTGTCTTATTAATGAAGCCTTCCCTGATCTGGTTTTAGATGGCCCCATTCTTGAAGTTCCTCATTATAATGCCAAATCCTTGAAGTACATCAAGAAGAGAGATCCAAGAAACTTCTATAGTGGTGCTTTCATTCCACTCTTACGTTGGATGCAACAACAAATAGATCCCCAAAATGATGTGCCAATGGATGAGGAACAACTACAACACCAAGAACCAATTGTACATGATGATATTCCTATTGAGGAACCTACACAAGAAATGGCAGCTAATGTTCCTGATGATGAACCAATTCATGAAGTAAATGTTCAAGAAGAAGCTCTATATCAATCAGTGGAGCAGGCTGCTGCTCATGATCAACACCATGGTGATGAGCATGCAGAAACTGAAGAACACATTATACTAGTGTTACCTTTGATTGGTGATCCTCACACTGGTGAAACACTACAAGAAGCTGCTTTTTTATCCCCTTTGAGGGTGATCCCATTATCCCACAATCACACTCTCCAATTCATATACAAGAAGATTCACAAGGCAGTTCTCCTCCTGAAGCAATTGCTGAGGCTAGGAGTTCTGGTGAATCTACCAGCACCTCAAAATCTTCTAAATCTTCTGATGATGAAGAAGATAATCAACATACTGTACCTCTACCATAGAGACAACTTGTCTTTGAAGATGCTCCTTCTGAGAGCTTTACAGAATCAGAGGTGAACAGACCTGATGAAAAGGATAGGATGATATTTGATCTCTTAGCCAAAATGTCTAGAATGGAGAAGACTTTGGATAGAAGGGCAGGGATAATCAATGATAGAATCCTAGAGTTGGATGAAAAGGAGAAAGAACTGAGTGAATTAAAAGCCAAGTATGATACTGATTTAAGAACAAAAGATGAGGAGATCAAATAGTTAAAAGCCTCTTTAGAGATATCAAGAGAAGAAATCAGTGGTCATGTGGACACTGTGGCCATTCAAACTGTAGCTATGGAAGATCAAGAGCACATGTTGGAGATACAAACAGAACTTATTACTGATCTGAACAAACAAAATGAGGCTTTGAAGAAAAGAATTGATGAATTGGAACTGATTGCTCAATTAAAGGCTGAATTTGAAAGAGAAGCAACAGAACATGAAGCTAAGAAACTGATAAAGAAGTTCATTCACAACAGCAGAAACAGTGGTATTAGGGATGATGATAGCTGGGAGATGGTAGTACATTCTGATCCATCTACTGAAAAAGAGGCCATGATGAAAGAACTAATGGATGACATGGACAGATTCACTTCAAGCGAATTCATCATAGATGAGGAATTCTGGGATTACATCAAAAACACCAAATCCCCCTCTGAGTCTATAATTGTAATTCCATCACAACCAGTGACAATAGAAGAAGAACTCAGGATGCAACTTGTTCCTGTTGTTACCTTGACCATTGAACAACAAAATTTGATAAGAAATCTTTGTGAAGAGTTCAAAGAAAAGGAGAACAGTTGAAAAGGACAAAATAGAAGCTGAAAATCAAGAGATCACTGCTGAAAAGGAGGCTGTTGAGGAAAAGCAACAGGCCAAAACTGATGTAGCATCAACATCAGGATCCAGAGTGATCACATACAATAGAAAAAGATAGTATTAATCTGAAAAGGCAAAAGGAAAGCAGCCTGTGGTTGAGGAAGAACAACCCAAAAAGAAAGCAAAAGATGATCCAAGAAGTTTGAAGCAATTGCTAAATTTTTAGAAGAACATGAACAAGCAGAAAAAGAGCTTCAACAAACTCTAGAAATCATAATGTTGGAAGAAGGAGAGAATGAAGATGACAAAACTGAGAAATCTAACTGACGTGCACAACCCTGCATTTATTAAGCCATCAGTAGAAAGCATGATTGAAAAAGCAAATTCTGATGATCTTATGATTTATGCCATGTGTCTAATAAATCATGGTTATGATGTTGACAATGTTTAACATGACATATGTGGAGATTGTTGAGGAGGTAAAGAAGATGGAAAAGCTACTAGATCCTACATATGTGACAGAATATGAAAAACAAAAGAGATTGAAAAGCCAAATCCTTATGACCAACAGTTTGCTTTTCATGATCCCTATAACATGTCAGATAGGGAAATGAAGGATTATCTCAACAAACAGGGATTTACAAAAAGAAAGTTAGGAAACATGAAGACTAACTCACTTCAGGCTGCTATGTTAAGAATGATTAATGAAAAGAAAGATACAATGAAAGCAATTGAAGAAGAAGTAATTGTCCAGAAGCCCAGAACAAGATCTTCTGCACAAGATGTACAATTGACTACAAAAGACAAAGATGCTCTGGCCCCTATTCTGCACAAAAACCCAGAGTGGTTCATTGAACCTTCTCAACTGAAACTTTAAGAGGGTTTAACCACTGCTGAGATGATTAGAGGGGTATCTACTCCCAAAGGCAAAACAGATATAAAAATCATTTCCTGGAAGTATGATAGCAGCTGGAATATGTTCATGGTTAAGAGAATCTCAGGCCTGGTGCAATTCGTTACAGAATATACAGCCTTAGTCAATGCCATGAAGGTATGACTTAAAAGAATTGGCTGAGTTAGATCTAATCAACAGTTATGGAATGTACAGGGGTTATGAATTTGAGGATATTCTAAAGATGTTTAAGAGAACCAACAACTTCAAGTCTCTAAAAGCCATCTGTACTAGAAAAGACAAATCTTTCAGAAATCCCTTTGAACAAAGAAGAAAGAGAGAGGCAGAAGAGGTAGTGTTCCCTGAGCTGCAGGTGAAACCAACAGAATCATTGAAACGAAAAATGATTGCTGGAACTCACAAAACGAAACCTATTTCCAATGTGTACTATGATGAAGAATCCTATGAGTTGGTGATTGAGAGAAAGTGGGAAGGAAAAGAAGCCCCAGAGATTAGAATTTTTAGTGGTTATGAGGTCAGACTGCTAGTTGAGTCTTACATACACTATATCTTCACAAGACACTATAGAGCCCTAAAAAATAAAGCTACTGAAGATGATCTGGAGTTTATGTTAAAGTGTGTTAAGATCTTGAAGCTGGTTTTTGACAGAATCAACAACAAAAGGGAACAAAGGAAGAAGAGAAAGGTGCCAATGCAGATGTGCAATATTATCAAATTGGAAGTTGATGCTAATGGTTCACTGGTGATTCATAGAGATGGGTTATCTTCTATTTTAGTTTGGGAACCCATCTCTTTGAAACAAATGCCCATTGTGCTATTCATACAATGAGTGAGATGAAGATTCACGTGCTTAGTAGAGAAAAATGAAGGAAGCTAGGGGTTTTTCAAACATGATAAAGGCAATCCTCAATCCTTCCCTTGCAGAAACTGAGGTACATCATGAAGCTGTTGCAACAATTTTTCCAACAACAGACCAACAGAAGACAACACAAGAAGACCAACCAGAATCTTCACAACCACCACCACCATCACACTCTTGAGGAACCTAGGCAGTATAATCCTTAGGGGGAGTATTGTTAGACCCTGAAAGGATCATACTTGCCAACTTAAGTAGTGGTTGGAGGTTGTTCAGGATGGAGCACATTATTTACAGAAGAACACAGAAGACATCATCAACACAAGAAAACATAAGACATTATATAGAGCACCCGCATTTGTTAATGCGGATGACTAGTGAACAAATGCGGATAAGTGTTTGTTCACCCGCATTAACAAATGCGGATCAAGAAAACTAATGCTAAACAGAAGTGTTCATCCGCATTAGTCCTTGCGGATGAACTGAAAAATACTGATAATAAGTGTTCACCGGTATTAGTCCATGTGGATGAACAACAGTAAATGCTGATGAAGACTTGTTCACCCGCATGAACTAATGCGGGTGAGCAAACACAAATGCTGATAAGACTCGTTCACCCCGCATGAACTAATGGGTGAGCAACATAAATGCTGATGAAGACTTGTTCATCCGCATGAACTAATGCGGGTGAGCAACCATAAATGCTGATGAAGACTTGTTCATCCGCATGAACTAATGCGGATGAACAACACATTTATTTTGTACTTAGACTAGATTCTCTTGTATAGATCAGGGTTAGTTTAGTCTTTTGTACTGGCAATGAATTCGCCTATAAATAGAGTCACATACCCTAACTTTGTAAGGTGGTTCACTACAGCAGTAATATACACAATAGTTTACAACATTTACTTTGGTTCTTGATTCTCTGACATTCAAGCATTTACTACAGCAGTTAATGTTCTTTAATATAGTAATTCTGCTGCTATATTATTGACTCAGTCCACATATTCGATCACAGGTTGAGTCACATCAACCGAGAATATCATTCTCAAACCCAGTCAATCTTCTTACGACACATGATGTTTGCCTCACAGGTTGCTAACCAGTCCATCCTAGTACTACATCGAATCCTCCTAGGGGCATCACATATAGTTTAGCAGCAAACCTATGGCCTTCTAACTCTATGCCATAATCCTCAATCATATCAGAAATTCTGGTAGACTTACCTATAGCAGTTTCTACCTCAAATGGCTTATCAATACTCCTACTACTAACAGGCAACTTAGCACAAAAAGCAGCAGAAATGAACTCCTACTAGCACCAGAATCAAATAACACAGAGGCACAAGTTTGGTTTACTAGAAACATACCTGACACGACGTCGGGGTCTACCAGGGCCTCTTCTTCTCGGGTCATCGTGAAGGCTCTAGCACTCGCCCTCTGTCCTTCTTCTTCGGTCCCCTTCTTGGCCCCAGAGCTCTCAGCTCTTGGCTTCTTGCACCAGCCACAGTTGAAGCATTTTTCGGCACTCCACAATCTTTTGCTATGTGACCGGGCTTCCCATACTTGAAGCACACAGTCACTCCCCCATACAATCACCAGTGTGCTCCCTACCACATCGGTCGCACTTCCTCAACCCTGGGCCTGATGACACCACCCGCCGATCATCCATCCTCCTCGTCTTGTTGTTTGGGGTGTAACCGCCACGCCCAAACCGCTTACCTCTCCGGTTCTTATCACCTCCATCTACCTTCTTCACCTCAACCACCGCTAATTCCCTTTTCATCATACAACATTCCTGCCAAATCCACTACCGACCTCAAAGTGCTCGGTTGGGAAGCGATCAAGTGTCTACGGATGTTGACCGGTTTCCCTGGACGTACCAATGATCTTCCTCGATATCGGTGTAACCTGATCCGGCACCAACCTCGCTATTTCGTTTAAACTTGGCGGTGTATTGCTGGTGGGTCATAGTTCCCGCCTCCAGCTGTAAGAACTCCCTTTCGATCTTGTTGAGTTCTCAGTGAGGACAGAATTCCTCAATCACCAACTTCTCCAGCTCTCCCCATCTCATTGTCTCGATGACCCTGTCACCCTCGGCTTGGACAAGATTGTCCCACCAACATAGTGCCAAGTCGACAAACGAGTGAGTGGCGAACTTCACTTTCTGGTCTTCCCGACACTCACTGATCTTCAAATACTGCCTCCATCTCCCTTATCCAGTGGTGACAGCTGTAACATTGCCATTACCATCAAAGGTAGGGGGTTTACACCGTTGGAATGCCCCGTAGCTGCATCCCCTCGCGGTTTCCAGCACCACCACCTCTTCTTCATCACTAGAGGCTCCCCTTCCAGCATTCATCTCCTCCTCATCATTGTGACCTCTTACATTCTCCCTCCTGCCAGCAGTCGTCCTCCTTTCCTCCTCCTTCTCTTTCCTTTCGGCTTCTCTAACAGCCCAGATAACTTCAGTCACTACAGACAGTAGGATCGTCTGCATGACTTAGTGAACCTCCTCCACCACCACCTTTTTCACCGAGGCCCTCAGATTGGCACTCTCATCACCGCCCTCCAGGTGATGAAGCCCATGCTCACTAGGAGCTGTTTCTGCAGTCCTCGTCTTGTTCTTCACGGCCCTTGGCCTAGCAGCACCACCACCCCGTGCTCCACCTCGAGAAGCCTTAGATGATCTACCTCCGGCCATCCTCTAATCACTATAAGATCCAAACACCAACACGTCATTCAGGTAATAGCTCAGTTATGTTAAGTACAGTAAGTCCCTAATTTCAATGCCAGTTGTGATTAGCCACTTACTTTACTCTTCATCCCCCGAGCATTTCCTATCCTGACTATATCAGTATTCAAATCTACTAAAGGCACATAAATCAAATAGCACACGCACATAATACCGGTTGATATTAATAAAAGAAATACCTGATTGCACGCAGCTACTCGGGCTGGCACCACTCCATTCGTCCCATTCTCAGTTTAAGTTTAGGTTTTTGAAAATATTTACCTATTTCTCTTAAACTTTGTCTCTGATACCAACTTGTAAGGCCCCGTTCCCGGAGACCTCACAGTTGTTCAATCATAGCATAAAACATTTCATAGTTAATAAACCAATGCAGCAGAATTAATATCAAAAGCCATTCACTTCATTAATAAATACTGTTGCTAAGCAATACATTGTTAATGTTAATAGTTACAAAAGATCATATTAATTGCATTATAAAACAACAATATTAGTATGCGTGAAAGGATGCCAGTCTAGCCCCGACGAGTAGCCTCCCCCGAGTGCCATCCTCGACAAAAATTACCTGCCAACTAAAAATGCATAAAAGTCAGCGTTGCTGAGTGAGTTATAGTTTTGAAACATTAAAATACCTTAAAAGGTTTGTATACGAAAATACCCTTTAAAATAATATACTTTTCATTCGTGCGTGAACACACATCATACGTACAGTTAAGATAACTTCCATTATCTTCTTTTTACCATTTACATCATCGTTCATCTGAACTTTTATTTTAATCTTTCACTTAATCTAGACCAATGTGCTATGCCCCAGATATTGTGCACAAAACTGGTACTGGGCCGAGGTCGACACACAGACCTCATACTGATGCACGAAGCCGACTCCAGTACCGGGGCAGCAACAAGGGTCCCCTCAATCTCAAAGATTGACCCTGTGTGCATCCAACGTGTTAGCTAAACCGCACTCAGTTGAGCTAACAACCTAGTGGTTGTGAACCTCATATGAATTTGCTTGCAAGTCTTTCTTCCATTCTTTATGTTCCACTTCTCATTATCATTAATCTATCCACTTTCTTTAATGATAATACTTTACGTTATACGGATAAATCACACCATGTAAAGTCATATAATAATATAATAAATAGGAACACAAGAACAACCCAAAACATAAATTAAATAATCAAGTAATATCACCAAGTCAAACCAGGGTCAAACCCTAAAATTCTGATTTCCCAAAATTCCAGAAAATTTTCTAAGAGTTTAGGCGCATGGGCACTATGCAGGCGCACGAGCCCTGCTTTGGCGCATTAACACTATTCAGGCGCATGAATCCTACACTTAGGCATTTTAGCTTACATTCGGGGCGCATGAACTGTTCAGGCACATGAACTAGCACTTAGGCTCCTGAACAAAGGGTTGAGCAAATGAATCTATTGGGCACATGAACCCCCACTTAGGATTTTCTAAGGCAATTCCCAGGCGCATGGGCCCTGTTTGGGCGCATGGCCTGAACTTAGGAAGTTTCTTGCTATAATCTTAGGCGCATGGGCCCTGTTTGGGCACATGACTACCAGTTATGAATTTCTACATTTCAGAATCAACCCAGACTTGTTCCATCACCTGTTCTAAGCTTAAAATACATTTCGAAGCATACCTAACACAAAAATAAGCATAAACATATACAACATACGGGTATGCATAAACCAGTTGTAAAAACATTTTAAATCATGCATTTTCAGCCCCAAAACAGTTTAAAACACAAAGAAACCGAGGTCTAGAACTCACCTACTGCAGCAAACAAGTAAAACTCCATCGAACCTGCTTGCACACGAGTTCAAACACCTAAAACAAGCAAAAGAAACACCAAACCACATAGAACACTTAATAATCGATTTTAAGGTTGAAAACCCCATAAAAACCGAACCAATTAACACCAAAACACACTAACCTTCAAAGTTTCTACCCTATTCTTCTTCACAACCAAGAAACAAGATTTTCAGCCTCTTTCTTCTTCTTTTCTTTCGGTAGCAGCAGCAGCAGAAAGAGCATGGGCGTCCATGCCCCTTATGCACATCTTTTTGACTTTTTGGTGTACTTTTACACTTTACACCCCTCATCTTAGCCTTCTTTTTATTTTCTTCAACATACTTTCGTTTTCTTTTTATTTTGACCGAGGTTTCGGGTGTTACAAAAAATAATTACAGAATGAATGTAATCACACGTCAAACATGAAATTCAATGTGTTATTGATGAAAAAGAAGTCAAATTAATGTAACATGACAAAAAAGATAACATTTCTTTTTTATTTCAGTTGAAATTGGGTGATTATAGATTCACGTATCAAAGTATTCGTGAAAGCTTAGTAAAATACATGAAAAAGGAACAAGTTATACAAAGACGTCAAACAACAATAGTTCTCGCATGGATAGTTTTTGCTATTTGTAACAACCTTTCATACTATGCTGTAACACCCGAAAATTTTAATAAAAAGAAAGTAAAAGAAAAGTATCTTGAAAGAAAAGATAATGGGCACAAGTGGAGGGGTAAAGTGTACAAGGTGCAAAACACTATTATTTTATGTTTAAAAGGGTATGGTCGCCCACGCATCTGCTTTTTTTACTCCCACTTTCGGCTGGAAACAAGAAAGCAGAAGGAAGAGCAGTTCTCAGGGGTTTTTCAAGAAAAAGAAGCTAATTTCGCTAAGGTAGGTATTTTCTTGTGTATTTGGTTCGATTTTGTTGGGTTTTCAACCTTAAAACCGATTTTTATGTGTTCTTTGTGCTTGGTTGTGTGTTTTGTTGTGTTTTTAGGTGTTTGAACTCTTTGTGCCCTCAAGTTCGGTGGAGTTTTGCTTGAAGGCTGCAATTGGTGAGTTCTAGATCCCTGGTTTTGTGTTTTTAAACTTCTTTGGGGCTAAAAATGCAAGTAAAAATATTTTACAACTTGTATGCATGATAACTGTATGTATGTTGTGTTTGGTTGGTTTTATTTCTTGGGTTTATGTTTGTTTTAGGTGCTTAGAATGATAGATTTAAGTTATGAGCATGTTAGAATGATGTTTGAGACTTAATATAATTTAGAAACACGTAAGTCCGCTGCCCATGCGCCCAAATAAGGCTCATGCGCCTAAAATTTAGCTCAGACGCCTAAGTCCCTTTCTCATGCGCCCAAACAGTACCTCATGCGCCTAGAAATTTTGCCCAGTAGTTTAAGTGTTGCTCATACGTCTGGATTTTTGCCCATGCGCCTAAGTGGTAGGCTCATGCGCCTGATACTTAGCCAAAAAGACTAAGTTCCACCCCATGCGCCCCAATAGTGCCCATGCGCCCACTGCCCAAATGCCTAAGTGTACCTCATGCACCCAAATAGTGTCCATGTGCCCAGGAAAATTTCTCATACGCCTAAATGTTAGTTCAGGTGCGTAACTTTCCATACGCATAAGTATTGGTACGCCTGCATAGTACACATGCGCCTGCATAGTGCTCATGCGCCTAAAAGACTTAGAAAAATTTCTGAAATTTTGGGAAATAGAAATTTTAGGGTTTAACCCTGGGATGTTTTGGTGGTTATGTTTGTTGGTTTTATGCTTGTTTATGGCCTGTTCTTATGTTGCATATTACATATTATTACGTGACTTTACGTGGTGTGTTTATCCTCGTATATGTAAAGTATTATCATAACTGAAGTGAAAGATTAATGTTAATGAAAAGTGGAACTTAATGAATGAATGAAAGTTTTGCAAGCAAAATGAAAGGAGGTTCACAGCCACGGGTTGTCAGCTCAACTGTGTGCGGGTTAGCTACCCCACGAGGATGCATGCAGGGTCAATCTTTGAGATTGACGGGACCCTTATTGCTTGCCCCAGGTACTGGAGTCAACTTCGTGCACAATGTTCGGGGTATTGCACATTGGTCTGGTAGAAAGTGAAAGATAATGATAAAAGTACGGAATGAATGAGAAGTATGATGAAGGATAATACTGATATTATCTTGTTGAACGTATGATGTGTGCTCACGTACGGAAGTAACGGATTTATGAAAAGGAAGTATTTTAAGAAAATGATATTTTATATATTTAAACAAAGGATTTTAATTCTAAAACTAGAACTCACTCAGCAACGCTGACTTTTATGCATTTTCAGTTGGCAGGTAACTTGTTGCTGGGGATGGCACGTGGTGAAGATACTTGGCGGGTAAGACTGCCATCCATTTGTGCATAATGATATTGTTGTTTTATAATGCAACTGAACGATTCTTTTGTAACTCCTAAATACAATGATGTATTATTTGGCATCATTAAATATTAATGCATGAATGGCTTTTGTTAAATTTAATCCGCTACTATGTTCTATGATATATATGTATTTTATATAATTAATGCTGTGATTGACCAACTGTGAGTTTTCCAAGAACGGGGCCTTACAAGTTGGTATCAGAGCCAAAGTTAAGGGAAATGAGTAAAATATTTTCAAAACTAAACTTAAACTGAGAATGGGACCGAATGGAGGGATGCCAGCCTAAGTAGCTACATGCCATCAAGTATTTCTTTTCTTAAATATTAACCGGTATTATGTGTGTGTGCTATCTGATTTATGTGCTCTTAGTAGATTTGGATACTAATGTATTCAGGATAGAAAATGCTTGGGGGATGAAGAGTAAAGTAAGTGGCTAATCATAACTGACCATTATAATTAGGGACTTACTATACTTGACATAAACTGAGCTATTACCTTGAATGACCGTGTTGGTGTTTGAATCTTATAGTGTTTATAGGATGGCTGGTGGTAGATCGTCGAAAGCTTCCCAGGGTGGAGCACGGGGTGGCCGTGGTGCTGGACCACGTGTCACGAGGAACAAGACGAAGATTGTTGAGACGGCTCCTGCTGAGCCTGAGCTTTATCACCAGGAGGGTGGTGATGAGAGTGCTAACTTGAGAGCCTCAGTAAAGGAGGCAGTTGTGGAGGAAGCACATCAGGTCATGCAGACGACCCTACCGTCTGTGGTGACCGAGGTCATCCGTGCGGTGAGGGAGGAGGAGCGAAGGAAAACTACTGGGCGAAGAGGGGATGATAGAGATCATGGTGAGAGGGAGCAACTAAACACTAAGATGGAGGCCTCCAGTGATGAGGAGGAGATGGTAGTGCAGGAGACCGCGAAGGGGTACAGCTACGGGGCATTCTAGCGATGCAAACCTCCAACTTTTGATGGCAATGGTAATGTTGCTGCTGCTCACCGCTGGGTGAGAGAAATAGAGGCGGTGCTAGAGATTAGTGAGTGTAGGGAGGACCAAAAGGTAAAGTTCGCCACTCACTCGTTTGTAGACTCATCTTTATGTTGGTGGGACAATATTGTCCAAGCCGAGGGCAGCAGGGCCATCGGAAAGATGAGGTGGGAAGATTTGAAGAGATGGTGATTGAGGAATTCGGTCTTCACCGAGAGCTCGACAAGATAGAGAGGGAGTTCTTGTAGCTAGAGGCAGGGACCATGACTCATCAGTAATACACCACCAAGTTCAACGAGATTGCGAGGCTGGTGCCGGATCAAGTGATGCCGGTGTCGAGAAAGATCAAGAGGTATATTCAAGGATTGCAAGTGGATATCGGTAGGCACCTGATTGTTGCCCGACCGAGTACGTTTAGGTCGGTGGTCGATCTGGCAGGAAGGCTTTATGATGAGAGAGAAGAAGTGGCAGTGGTGGAGGTGAGCAAGAAGGGTGGTGGTGATAGGAACTGGAATGGAAAGCGGTTTGGATGTGGTGGTTTCACTCTAAACAACAAGAGGACGAGGGTGGATGACCGAAGGGTGGTGTCATCAAGCACGGGGATGAAGTGTGGCAAATGTGCGAAGGAGCATACTGGAGGGTGAAAGTGGGGATCGAATGTATGCTTCAAGTGTGTGAAGCTTGGTCATATTGCAAGGGATTTTAGGATATTGAGGTGCTATAACTGTGGTGAAAAAGGTCATGTGAGTAGGGATTGCAAGAAGCCGAGGGCGGAGAGTTCTGGGGCGATGAAGAGGACGGAGAATGAAGGACAGAGGGCAAGCGCTAGAGCATTCACGATGACCCGGGAGGAGGCCAGGGTGGACCCCGATGTCGTGTCAGGTATGTTTCTAGTAAACCAAACTTGTGCCTCTGTATTATTTGATTCTGGTGCTAGTAGGAGTTTCATTTCTGCTACTTTCTGTGCTAAGTTGCCTATTAGTAGTAGAAGTATTGATGAGCCCTTCGGTGTAGAAACTGCTATTGGTAAGTCTACCAGAAATTTTGAAATGATAGAGGATTGTGACATAGAACTAGAAGGCCATAGGTTCTCTGCTAAACTATTTGTGATGCCCGAAGGCGGATTTGATGTAGTTCTAGGGATGGATTGGTTAGCATCCTATGAGGCAAATATTATGTGTTGCAAGAAGATGATTCGATTAACTGCGTCCGATGGAAGTTTGGTAACAGTCTATGGTGACCGAGTTACTACAGTCCCGAAGGTGATTTCGATGGTAGTGGTCGAAAAGTGCATGAAACGGGGATGTAGTGCCTACCTGGCTTACGTGAAGGACGTGGATGTGTCAATACCCCAATTGTCCGATGTACCAGTTGTGCATGACTTTCCAGACGTGTTCCCAGAAGATTTACCAGGTGTGCCACCAGATCGCGAAATCGAGTTTCGGATCGATTTGATACCTGGTGCTCCGCCCGTTGCCAAAGCACCGTACCGATTGGCTCCGTCTGAGATGAAGGAACTGATGGTTCAGTTATAAGAGTTGATGGAAAAGGGTTTCATCCGACCAAGCATCTCTCCCTGGGGTGCTTCGGTCTTGTTTGTAAAGAAGAAAGACGGTAGTATGAGGATGTGCATTGACTATCGTGAGTTAAACAAGTTAACGGTGAGGAACCGATACCCGCTACCCAGAATAGATGACTTGTTTGGCCAGCTCCAAGGTGCCAGTTGGTTCTCGAGAATAGATCTCTGATCTGGCTACCATCAATTGAAGGTGAAGGAGAAGGATATTCCTAAGACAGCTTTTCACACGCGTTATGGACACTACGAGTTTCTCGTTATGTCTTTTGGTCTAACTAACGCGCCAGCTACTTTTATGGATTTGATGAACCGAGTGTGTCGGCCAATGTTGGATAAATCAGTGATTGTGTTTATTGATGATATCCTGATTTATTCGAAGAGCAAAGACGAACATGCCGGCCACATACGCGAAGTACTGGAGACGCTTAGAAGAGAGAAGCTGTATGCTAAATTCACTAAGTGCACTTTCTGGTTGCGTGAAGTTCAATTTTTAGGTCATGTGGTAAATTCTGAAGGGATCATGGTAGACCCGGCAAAGGTTGAGGCGGCGATGCAATGGAAGTTTCCAAGGACGCCATCTGAGATTCGTAGTTTCTTGGGTTTGGCGGGCTACTACAGGAGGTTCATCCAATACTTTTCCAAGATAGCCTCACCGTTGACCAAGTTGACCCGCAAGGAAGTGAAGTTTGTATGGGGTCTGGAGCAGGAGAATGCTTTTGAGGAGTTAAAGACAAGGTTGACTCAAGCCCCTGTCTAGACATTGCCCAAAGGGAACGAAGATTTAATGGTTTATTCAGATGCATCATATTCGGGATTGGGTTGCACGCTAATGCAGAGGGGAAGAGTAGTAGCCTACGCGTCCCCATAGTTGAAAATCCACGAGGCTAAATACCCCACTCATGACTTGGAGTTAGCAGCTGTGTTCTTTGCACTAAATATTTGGAGACACTATTTGTATGGGACGAAGTGCACTATCTTCACGGACCATAAGAGTTTGAAATACTTCTTTGAGCAGAAGGACCTCAATATGAGGCAAAAAAGGTGGCTGGAATTGATCAAGGATTATGATTGTGAGATCCACTATCATCCAGGCAAAGCCAACGTAGTGGCAGATGCCCTTAGCCGGAAGGAAAGGGCCGAGCCAATCCGGGTGAAAGCTTACCAATTGATTATGACCTCCGATGTGATGACACAGGTCAAAGAGTTCCAAGATGAGGCATTGAAAAAAGATCACCTTAACTCTGAAAGGATGAGAGGTCTAGTCATGGAGTTGGGTGAAAATACTCATGAAGTTAGAACCCGCTTCGGGCGGATATGGATCCCTTGTTATGGAGGCGTACGGGAGCGGATCATGGATTAAGCTCATAAGACACGATACTCCATTCATCCCTGTGCTACCAAGATGTATCATGATATGAAGAAACATTATTGGTGGCCGGGTATGAAGCGTGATGTGGCAGAGTATGTGAGTAAGTGCCTTACTTGTTGCAGGTGAAGGCAGAGCATCAGAAGCCATACTGGAAGATCCAAACATTGGATATACCCCAGTGGAAGTGGGAGTACATCACCATGAACTTCATCACGAAGCAACCATGTACAGCAAGGGGATACGATGCCATATGGGTGATAGTTGACCGTCTGACGAAGAGTGCTCACTTTTTGTCGATCCGTGAGACGTATTCATCCAAGAGGTTAGCGGATCTATTCATTAAGGAGATTGTAGCTTGTCATGGTGTACCGTTGTCTATTGTGTCGGACCGTGACACTCGGTTGATATCAAAGTTTTGGAAGAGGTTTCATGATGCAATGGGCACGAGGTTGCATATCAGTACAGCTTACCATCCCCAGACAGATGGTCGGTCCGAGAGGAAGATCCAAACACTTAAGGATATGCTCCGTGCATGCATGATCGACTTTGGAGGAAGTTGGAATGAACACTTACCGTTAGCTGAATTCTCATATAACAACAGTTGTCATGCCAGCATTGGCATGCCACCATATGAGATGCTATACGATAGAAGGTGTAGAACGCCCGTGTGTTGGGGAGACATCGGGCAGAAAGAGCTGGGTAGTATTGAGGTGATTGAGGCTACGATTGAGAAATTGGAGAAGATCATGGCCTTCATGAAGGTGGTGAAAGATAGGCAAAAGTTGTATGCCAACAAGAGCCGTAGACCGATTGAATTCAATGTGGGCGATAGGGTCATGTTGAAGGTCTTGCCTTGGAAAGGAATCATCCAGTTTAGGAGGCGGGGTAAGCTCAGTCCGAGGTACATAGGACCTTTCCGAATTGTTGCATGAGTAGGAGAGGTGGCCTATCGATTGGAGCTACCTGATGAGTTAAGTGGAATTCATCCAACATTCCATGTATCTCATCTGAGAAAATGCCTAGTTGACGAAGACATGATTGTACCACTGGAAGACATTGAAGTGGATGAACGACTCAACTATGTAGAGAAACCAGTGGCAATCATTGACCGAAAAGAGAAGATGTTACAAAATAAGGTGGTTCCACTGGTGCGAGTGCAGTGGAAGCACAGGAAGGGATCTGAGTCTACGTGGGAGACTGAGGAAGAGATAAGACAGAATTACCCACAACTGTTTGAAGAATGACAGGTTTCGGGGACGAAACCTCTATAAGGGGGGTGCACTAGTAACACCTGAAAATTTTAATAAAAAGAAAGTAAAAGAAAAGTATCTTGAAAGAAAAGATAATGGGCACAAGTGGAGGTGGTAAAGTGTACAAGGTGCAAAACACTATTATTTTATGTTTAAAAGGGTATCGTCGCCCATGCATCTGCTTTTTCTACACCCACTTTTGGCTGGAAACAAGAAAGCAGAAGGAAGAGCGGTTCTCTCAAGTTTTTCAAGAAGAAGAAGCTGATTTTGCTAAGGTAGGTATTTTCTTGTGTACTTGGTTCGGTTTTGTTGGGTTTCCAACCATAAAACTGATTTTTATGTGTTCTTTTTGCTTGGTTGTGTGTTTTGTTGTGTTTTTACGTGTTTGAACTCTTTGTGCCCTCAAGTTTTGTGTTTTTTAAACTTCTAGATCCCCGGTTTTGTGTTTTTAAACTTCTTTGGGGCTGAAAATACATGTAAATATGTTTTACAACTTGAATGCATGATAACCGTATGTATGTTGTGTTAGGTTGGTTGTATTTCTTGGGTTTATGTTTGTTTTAGGTTCTCAGAATGATAGATTTAAGTTATGAGCATGTTAGAATGATGTTTGAGACTGAAAATAATTTAGAAACACGTAAGTCTGCTGCCCATGTGCCCAAATAGGGCTCATGCGCCTGAAATTTAGTTCAGACGCCTAAGTCCCTTTCTCATGCGCCCAAAGAGTACCTCATGCGCCTAGAAATTTTGTCCAGTAGTTCAGACGCCTAAGTCCCTTACTCATGCGCCTGGATTTTTGCCGATGCTCCTAAGTGGTAGGCTCATGCGCCTGATACTTAGCCAAAAAGACTAAGTTCCACCCCATGCGCCCCAATAGTGCCCATGCGACCACTGCCCAAATGCCTAAGTGTACCTCATGCACCCAAATAGTGTCCATGCGCCTAGGAAAATTGCTCATATACCTAAGTGTTAGTTCAGGCGCCTAACTTTCCATGCGCCTGCATAGTGCTCATGCGCCTAAAAGACTTCGAAAAATTTCTGAAATTTTGGGAAATAGAAATTTTAGGGTTTAACCCTGGGATATTTTGGTGGTTATGTTTCTTGGTTTTATGCTTGTTTATGGCCTGTTCTTATGTTCCATATTTTGTATTATTACGTGACTTTACGTGGTGTGTTTATGCTCGTATACGTAAAGTATTATCATAACTGAAGTGAAAGATTAATGTTAATGAAAAGTGGAACTTAATGAATGAATGAAAGTCTTGCAAGCAAAATGAAAAGAGGTTCACAGCCACGGGTTGTCATCTCAACTGTGTGCGGGTTAGCTACCCCATGAGGATGCATGCAGGGTCAATCTTTGAGATTGACGGGACCCTTGTTGCTTGCTCTAGGTACTGGAGTCAGCTTTGTGCACAATGCTTGGGGTCTATTTATAGACCTCAGGCCCAGTACCAGCTTCGTGCACAATGTTAGGGGTATTGCACATTGGTCTGGTAGAAAGTGAAAGATAAAGATAAAAGTACGGAATAAATGAGAAGTATGATGAAGGATAATAATGAATATTATCTTGTTGTACGTATGATGTGTGATCACGTACGAAAGTAACGGATTTATGAAAAGGAAGTATTTTAAGAAAATGATATTTTATATATTTAAACAAAGGATTTTAATTCTAAAAACTAGAACTCACTCAGCAACGCTGACTTTTATGCATTTTCAGTTGGCAGGTAACTTGTTGCTTGTAATGGGTGTTGCTTGTAATGGGTGTTGACTTTTATGCATTTTCAACGCTAACTTGTTGGATAATTTGTAATGGGTGTTGATTTTACGTTTGGTCAAGACTTTCATAGCCGAGGTATGCTATTTAAATGTAATGCCATGCAATTTCTCTCCTTGTGTGCTCTTGAGTGGTTAGTTTCCGCTGCATGTATTTTGCTAGTCTGCGACGTCCCACCCTCCTTGGGCCCGGGGTGTGACAGATTGGTATCAGAGCCACAGGTTGTAGAGAAGTCGAGAATACCTTAGTAGACCCTAGGCTATAACCCTGATGCCTTAGGACTGTCCTTGTTTTGGAATGTGTTGAAATAAGTGGGTTGGGTAAATTGATGATTACACTTGATCAACGTAATCATGAATTTACCAGACGCATGAATTCCAGCACGATCCCCTATGTGGTGTTAAAACCTTTCTTTCAAGTAGAAATTTCGGAAAATATTTTGTGTGGTCTAAACCTTGTAAACTAATTTTCATTCCTGTTGTAACCGGTATTGTTACTGATTATAGATACTACTACCATCATTACTATTGTAACTACTATTATGAGATACTATCATTACTATTGTCATGAGCTATGAGAAACCAAATTACTCATGATGATTTTACATGAACTTGAGATTCATGGCTAACAACAGTAAAGCGCCTGCATTCCCTGCCGACGAGACTGCCCCAGTGGGAAGACTCAGGAGGGCAACATCCCCATCGCAGTATGAGGAGTACATGAGGAGATGCAGCCATCCAGGATGGATATCGGTGACATCCGACGACACGAAGCCATCGGAGGAATCTTCCTCGACATCCCAGGAGAGGAGTCGGACCCGCTCTCATTCACCGCACGTTACTACACCTGCACATTCGCCTATCCCGCCTATCGGAAACAGGGGCGCCCGAGTCATCACCCGGCCGCGCAAGAGTACTCGACCTGGAGCTTCTGTTTCATTCAGGATGCCGCCTTCTCCACCTCCTCCTGCGATGGCACCCGCACCTACACCTCCGGTGATTGACCCGCTCAGGCGCCAACTACGTGACGAGTATTTGATACCGCCCAGGCGCAACATGTATGACAGCCCAAGTGTCTTAGCTGGAGACCCCTACTCCCAGTCCAGCCGCAGAGCTAGTGATTTTGATACTTCTGATCCCACATTGAGTGATATACTTCGGACCATTTAGCGTCACGAGGTGACCCTGCAGCATGCTACGCGGACCTAACAATCCGCCCAGTTCCAGGCTTTGATGGCGTCTCACAGTGTCCAACGTTTGGAGCAGGAGCAGAAGAAGAAGAGTTAGGGCTGGTTCGGATGGCTGAAGAAGAAATGGCAGTGATGATGGGATGAGATCTAATTGTTTGGCAGGAGTCCATTATTTTAAGAAACCCTTTATCTATTTGAGAAACTATAATTATTTTATGGGGGGTGATGGAACCTTCCAATTTGTGATACTATGACACTACAATTTTGTTTGGTTATCGCTACATTTATCTATGCATGAATTTTCTCTTATGATACTAACTATTTCAGGGTGTCTAAAATGGCAATATACAATAGTATATTTCAAAGAAGCTAATTTGGTTGCCCCATGAAACATCTATGTATGTCTTATAGTGTATATTGGGAACTCTCATTGTGTTGGGTGAAGTGGTTTATATGAGTCAAAATCAACGTAACGAGATACTTGAAACCAATTTATGACACACTAAGTTAATTTATCTATGATGACACCAGAATGCCGCGTAGACGAGGGATTCGTGGTGGAAGGAGAGGAGCAACCAGGGGAAGAAATGAGGATGCTGGACGCATTGGGAACCAGGGTGGAAATCGACCGTCTACTCCACCAGGTACCACACGTGGAGAAAATGTCAACCACGAGAATGATGAGAGGATCGCCAATCTAGTGGCCCAGCAAATCGCCAATGCTATTCCCACCATTATAGCTCAGATCAACGCAGACTGGGGAAATACAACCAAAAATGGAGGACCTGGAAATAATGAGGGTAACGCCGACGATGCTGAGGAAATAAGAACCGGGTGTTCTTACAAAACTTTCATGGCTTGTAAACCAAAAGATTTCTACGGCACGAAGGGTGCGATTGAGACTTACCGGTGGTTAGACGAGATTGAAGCCATATTGGACATCAGCGAGTGCAAGACCGAGCACATGGTCAGGTTTGCCTCCCAATCTCTTAAAAGACCAGCTTTGGAGTGGTGGAAGACCATCATTCAGCCTCGAGGCAGGAATGCCGCAGGCCGAATGAAATGGTCTGAATTCAGAGAGCTGATGACCAGCAAGTATTGTCCAATCAATCAACTGGAGAAACTGGAGGCTGAATTTCTGACCTTGGAAATGAAAGGCTCGAATTACACCGAGTACATCAACCGGTTCTCGGCTCTGTCCCGACTGGTGCCCCACTTGGTGACACCAGAAACTAAAGGTGTAGCCCATTTCATCTGGGTAGAGTTAGGAGCATGGTCCGATCTGCCAGGCCTACAACCCTCTAACAGCAGTTGATCTTACCGGTAGCTTGACGGACGACTTGATTAGGGCTGGTTGGACGGAACAGGGGAAGACTGAGGACAAGAAGAAGGTGACGGGCGAGAAGAGAAAGTGGTTTGATGCAAAAAGGGCCATTGGCAATAGCGGTAGCTCAAGCAGGAGGGCTGGCGAAGGGACAAGACGTGATGATTAGGGGGTAAGAGTTCGAAAACTGTACTTAGGTACAAGCCTTTTCTGTAACAAGTGCAAACTACACCACCAAGGAGAATGCAACCCGATGCCTTGCTTCAGGTGCAAGCTAGCCGGTCACCTGATTAAAGATTGTACGTATGAACTCGGGAAGCAATGTTACGAGTGCGGAGATCCAGGACACATGCAAAACAAGCATCCCAAGCTAGCGAGGGATAAGGATGCCAGGCCTAACAAGCCTAAAGGAAGAGCATTCGTAATGGATTCCAATGGTGCCCGTAAGGATCCTGACGTGGTTAACGGTACGTTTCTCATAAATGACCACCCTACTATTGTTTTATTTGATACTGGAGCAACAAGTAGTTTTGTTTCTACTACCTTTAGGCCTTTGATTGATTTGGAAGCTTGTACGCTAACTGATGCATACACGGTAGAATTAGCTGATGGCAAGATAATAGAAACCAACAAAATCATCAAAGACTGCACGATAGAATTAGAGGGTAATTCATTTAAAATAGACTTGATGACTATAACGTTGGGAGGATTTGATGTGGTCGTGGGAATGGATTGGTTAGCTAAATATAAGGCTGAAATTGTATGTAGTGAGCGTTTACTTAGAATACCTGTAATTGATGGAAGTACACTAATGGTCCACGGTGATAGAAGCAACACGCTGTACCCCATGATAACCCACCTAAAGGCAACCAAGAGTCTCCACAAGGGATGCTCCGCTTTCATACTCTACGTGATGAAACCAAGAGAAGAAAAGAGAATCGAAGATATACCGGTGGTGGCTGAGTACCCGGAAGTATTTCCCGAGGACCTACCGGGACTCCCTCCAACTAGAAAGGTCGAATGTCAAATAGACCTAGTGCCTGGTGCCACACCAGTGGCCAAGGCACCTTACCAACTCGCTCCACCTGAGATGAAGGAACTAATGCTACAAATCCAAGAGTTGTTGGACAAAGGATTTATACGACCAAGTGTTTCTCCATGGGGTGCACCAGTACTGTTTGTTAAAAAGAAGGATGGAACCCTACGAATATGCATTGATTACTGAGATTTGAACAAGCTTACAATAAAGAACTATTATCCTCTTCCGAGAATCGATGACTTATTCGATCAACTACAAGGAGCAAGCTATTTCTCCAAGATAGATTTATCGGGATACCATCAACTAAAGATAAGGGAAGAAGACATACCCAAGACAACCTTTAGAACTAGGTATGGACACTATGAGTACTTAGTCATGCCCTTCGAACTGACTAATGCACCTGCGGCATTTATGGACCTCATGAACTAAGTATGTCGCCCGTATCTAGACAAGTTCGTGATTGTGTTTATTGATGATATTTTGATCTACTCCCGTAGCAAGGAAGAGCATGAGAAGCATCTTAGACTGATTCTTGAGTTCCTCAAGAATGAGCAATTATATGCAAAGTTCTCCAAATGTGAGTTTTGGATGCGCGAAATCTAGTTTCTAGGACATGTGGTGAACAAATAAGGTATCCAAGTAGATCCATCAAAAATAGAAGCCATTAAAGACTGGAAGATTCCTGAAACTCCTACCGAGATAAGGCAATTCCTTGGTTTGGCTGGATACTATCAGAAATTTATCAAAGACTTCTCTCGAATTGTGCAGCCATTAACCGCTCTAACCAAAAAGAATACAGCCTTCATATGGGAAAAGGAACAGAATAAAGCATTTGAGATACTCAAGGAGAAGCTGTGCAGTGCACCTATCCTTGCCCTACCGGAAGGCGTTGAAGATTTTGTAGTTTATTACGACGCCTCGGGTAAGGGGCTGGGATGTGTGTTAATGCAGCGAGACAAGGTGATTGCTTATGCGTCTAGATTGTTAAATGAGCATGAGAGAAACTACACTACTCACGATCTAGAACTGGGTGCCGTGGTGTTTGCGTTCAAAATATGGAGACACTATCTCTACGGTACCAAATGCGTCATTTACATTGATCACAAAAGTTTGCAACACATTCTGGACCAGAAGATGTTAAATATGCACCAAAGAAGGTGGGTAGAATTGTTGAGCGATTATGAATGTGAGATTCGTTACCATCCAGACAAGGCAAATGTTGTGGCAGATGCATTGAGTAGAAAGGAAAGGGAAAAACCCCTTCGCATTCGTGCCTTAAGAATGAACGTGTATACTAGTCTTACCGCTAGATTAAAAGAAGCACAAAAGGAAGCCCTGAATGAGGACAAGCTGGCTGTGGAGATGCTAACGGGAATGGAAAAACGTTTAGAAGTGAGTAATGCCGGATTGTATGCTTATGAAGGAAGGACTTGGGTACCGAAACACGGAGGAATTAGAGAGATAGTCCTAGATGAAGCCCACAAATCTAGATATTCGGTTCATCCGGGAAGCGACAAGATGTATCAAGACTTAAAGATTCTCTTCTAGTGGCCCGGATTAAATAAATCCATCGCCACCTACGTGGAGAAATGTCTGACGTGTGCGATGGTAAAAGCTGAAAACCAAAAACCGCCAGGAACTTTACAACAGCCCGAAATCCCTGAAAGGAAATGGGATAACATTACGATGGATTTTGTTACAAAGTTACCAAGAACCATTCGCGGTCATGATGCTATTTGGGTAATAGTGGATAGGCTTACCAAATCAGCTCACTTCCTACGTATTCGAGAAGATTTCGGTTTACCGAAGCTAGCACGACTATATATCCATGAAATAGTGACCAGGCATGGAGTGCCACTATCAATTATCTCAGACTGTGACAGTCGCTTCACTTCATGATTTTGGAGGTCTCTCTAACAGGCTTTGGGGACCCGTCTTGACTTAAGCACTTCATACCACCCTCAAACTGACGGACAAAGTGAAAGAACCATTCAGACTCTGGAGGACATGTTAAGAGCTTACGCGATCAACTTTGGTGGAAGTTGGGATAACCACCTTCCCCTAGTGGAGTTCTCTTACAATAATGGTTATCATGCAAGCATAAAAGCAGCTCCGTATGAAGCCCTATATGGTAGAGAAAGTCGATCACCATTAAGCTGGAATGAGATTGGTGATAGCCAATTAATGGGACTCGAAATCATAATGGAAACCACAGACAAGATATTTAAGATTAAGGAATGACTGAGAGCAGCCAGAGATCGTCAGAAGAAATATGCAGATAGAACACGAAAGCCCCTGGAATTTCAAGTGGGTGATAGAGTGACGCTAAAAGTGGCACCATGGAAGGGCACAGTCAGATTTGGCAAGAAAGGCAAGCTAAGCCCAAGATACATTGGACCCTTTGAAATTTTGTCAAGAGTTGGCCCGATAGCATATCAATTAAGGCGAAGTCGCATACCCAGGGTTAAAGTAAGATGGAACTCTAGGCGAGGACCCAAGTTCACATGGGAAAGAGAAGATGAGATGAGAAAGGAGTATCCGCATCTCTTTAAGCCCAACCGTTCAGAATTTAATCGAAACTAAAATTTCGGGACAAAATTTCCCAAACGGTGGGAGAATGTAACAACCGACTCCTAGGTCCAACTTTAAACTTTAATTTAATCCATCATTATTTCATTTTGATATTAATATTATTTTCTTCTACCGTGTTAATTGATTTTATATTTAATTGTCTTAGAAGATTCTATTATGTCCAGCCTTAGTGTAGAAATTATTAAGTGATTCTAGAAAATATTAAATCTATGCTAGAAGTTAAAGTTGTAATTAAAACAAATAATATGTGTGAATACATACATATTTTCGACACACATACATATATATGCAACATTACACCTAAAAACTTATACAACTAAAACTACTATCTACTACACTACACAACAAATTTACACTACAATTTATAAACTTTAAAAAAAAAATAGAAAACCCCTTCCCAATGAGAATTCGGCCACCCCTTCCCCCACTCACCATCCTCCCTTCCATTTCAAACACCACACCCACACTCCACCCCTCTCTTCACCCCATACATGCAACCCAACTCCCAACCTCTTCTCCCTCACAAACACACACACACACACTCTCTCTCTCTCTCTCATGAAACCTGCAGCCAAGAACACTCACAATTCTGCATTTATTCCTCCATTCTAGCCAAGGAAATCGAAGGTTTAGCACTACCCCAACATCAACCAAGTGTAAAACGAGCTAGAAAGTGAGTTTTGGTGAGTTTCTACACAAGGTTCTTGCAAGAACAAGAAGTTTCAGCTTAAGCTCGTGATTCAATAGCCCTCATACTCTTCAAATCATTCCAAAATCACAAAACACCTCGAGTGTAAGCATCGTTATACCCGAACAAAGCTATTTCTTGAGTTTTCTACACTTTTCTACCATGAATCTCACTTTTCTTGTTCAAAACAGAAACTTTCGGCCATACCACTATTTTAGTGAGACTCACAACTTCAAAAAGGTATATTCTAATGAGTGTTCATGAACCATGGGTTGGTGCACATGATTTCAACCCGAAAACCCTCTTTTTCAAGTGTTTGAACCCCAATAACCCACTTGTCTTGAAAGACCCTTCAACCTATGTTAATACCTGCATAAAAACAGTTTATTAACATCACAATAATCTGTTTTTAACATTACAAAAAGGTTTAATGATGTTTGAGCACAAACCATGATGATTACACATGTGCAATTGATGTAAAACACCCTCTAGAAAGCAACAATGGTGCTATGTATGTAAAATACTTGATATTTTGCCTTGATCCAATATTTTTATGATATTAATCTTGTTAAATTCGTGGTATTTGTTGAAAAGGTAAAAAGGCATGGTAAAATGGACTCAAAGACCCTATTTAGTGACCCGAAAAGGTGGTAAAATTCTCAAAAATTTTCAAAACCTAAAAGGTTGCAAGTTTTAAAATTCCAGGCCCTAAAATAAGCATTTTAGTGTTAAAAACCGAGTTTGGTGAATTTTTGGGTTAATATGTGATTTTTATGAATTTATTCAACAAAAATAAGCATAAACCGGGAGATTTTTGGGTAAAATATTAAAAATAGTGTAACAAGCCTAAGACCAATAAATCCATGTTATTTCAGTAATTTAGAAGATCTCAAAGTGACATTTTTGTGGAAAGTTGAAAGAAAGTGGATTAGAGTGTTCGGTTTCGGGTAAAAACGAGTTTTAACTGTTTGATTTAGAAACGAAGCTTTTTACTAAAATAACCCAAAAACTTCTTTTAAATCAGAGTATAACCCTTGTTCGAAGTCCCTGAAAAGTTATACTTGAGTTCCATGAGTTGAAATTAAAAGATTTAAAACTAGATGCTTAAATTAACGGTTTTATCGTAACAGGTAACTTGAATTTTGTGTTTTAAACCTCTCAAGTTAAGATCTGGAAATATTAAGTTTTAAACATGCCTAAAAGTAATATAAAAACCCCTAGAAACTAATAAGGGCCATAGTGGGCCAAGAAATGAAAGAAAGCAAACTTTTGGGTCAAAATTTTAAATTTTGAAACTCAAGGGACCAAAGTGTAAATTTCATAAATATAACTAAATTTCAGTAATCTTATGACCAGAAAACTCTTATTAAACTTATTACAATATAAACAAACTTAAAGAGTCATATAACTTGTCATCCATACATCAAGAACCCTAACTTTCCTAAAAAGGAAACTTTTTGACACAAACTTCTAAGAAACGAAGCCATGTGAACTTATGACCATAAATTACACTTAGTTACACTTCCAATAGTCTAAGAACATTAGCTTATTACTTGTATCTTGATCATAGGGTAGAGGTGGGCATAAAAACCGGGTTCGGACCCGACCCGGTGGACCCGACCCGGAACCGGGTACGGGTACGACCCGGTATATGCATACCCGGGTTGGACCCGAAAAAAAACCGTAGGGTTGGAACCGGGTATGATTTTCTAGAATTTCTTAGAACCCGAACCCGACCGACCCGACCCGACCCGACCCGGAACCGGTTGAACCCGGGTTGTACCCGGTTTCGACTGTTTTTTTTTTTTTTTTTAAAAAGTGGCCGTTTTTTAACGGCTATATAGCCGTTGGGATCGATTTGTGACCGTTTTTTTGTCACTTTTAGGCTTATAAGTTAGTATAAATAGGTGTGGGTTGATATGGTTTAGTACCCAAGTCTCAAACGCAAAAACATACGCAAAAAACGCAAAAATACTCTCCTTTACTCTCGCTTTACACGTTCACTCTCTCGTTTTACACTTTCACTCTCTTCAATCTTGATATGGCTCACTCACAATCTTCCGTTGGTCAAGGTTCGTCCAACGCTCCAACCGTCGTTCGTGTTCTTGCACACAATCGTAACATGGATGTTTGGTGCAATTGGGATATGGTTGAGTTGAGTGACGGGTCTGTAAAGGCTCGTTGCAAGTTTTGTGGAGCTTTGCTTGCTAAAGATTCTAACACGACTTTAAACAAACACATTAGCAAGAAGTTTTGTAAGTCGTTGAAAAGTAATCCGGATTCGCAACAAACACAATTGGGTGGAGACGGTGGAATCTTTAATTACGATGTTAATACGGTTCGAGATCGAATGGCGAAGTTCGTGATTCAAGAAGCTTTGCCTTTTAGTCACTTCGACAATCCTCGGTTGACCAACTTAATTCGAGAGACGCTTCAACCTCGTTACACTCACGTAAGTCGTACTACACTTAGACGTTATTGTTTAAAATTATGGAAACAAGCAAAAAATGATTTAATTGTATTATTTGAAAATTTAAATACCGGTGTAAACTTAACTAGTGACGTTTGGTCGGCTCCACACGGTTTACCCGAATCGTACCTTTGCGTCACCGCTCATTGGGTGGATCCCAATTCATGGCAATTGATGAAACGTACGATTGCATTTGATCTTTTTCCGCATCCACACACCGGAGAATTTTTGTTTTACTTTTTAGATAATGTAATAAGTACTTTAAATTAGAAAATAAACTTTTTTCAATTGCATTTGATAACGCCTCTAACAACACAACCGCGGTTGAAAAATTAAAATTAAAATATCTTCCGATTGCAAACGGTGATTTTTTCCATACTCGTTGTGTTGCACATATTATTAATTTAGTAGTGCAAGACGGACTATCCGGGCAATATGTTAATAACTTTATTACATCTTTTCGATTTATGTTACATGACGTTTTTAAAAAAAGTAGAAGAAGATATCAAGATTATAAACAACTTTGTAAGGATACGCACTCTAGATTTTTAGGTCCTAATTGGGATGTACCTACTCGGTGGAATTCGACTTGTCACATGTTTGAATGTGCTTTAAAACAAAAGGGCACTTTGAAAGCTTTTCATAATAGTCTTTCGGATAATGGTGAAGCCGACCCATTTCCGGATGCGGGTTGGGAGAATCTTCAACGTCTATCCGAGTTTCTTGAGGTTTTTAAAAACTCAACAACAAAATTATCGGGAGTTTATTATTCCACTAGTTATTCGGTGCTTCAAGAACTATATTTTATGTCTTTGAATTTTAAAAATTTTCAAAATAAAAATAATATGTTTAATCAAATGATAGAACCAATGAAAGAAAAGTTTAAAAAATATTTTAAGGACTTACCACCCGTTTTTACGTGTGCCGCCGCTTTAAATCCGTTTCTAAATGTTGCGGGGGTTGAATGTTTGATAGATGAGATAAATGACAATTTGGATATGCATGACGAAAACCCTGATTTTTCAAACGAGGCAAAAGAAAATTTTAATCATAGTTTGAAAACAATTTATAATTTTTATTTAAATAGATATGGGCCTAACGTAAACATAACCATGCCAAGTGGATCAACCTCAAGTGCTAGTACCTCGTTTAAAGACCCTGTTTTGACTATGTTGAATGTTGTTCGGGATGTGACGGCTAAACGTCAAAGAGGTAACACCCCAACAAGTGAGCTCGGTAGATATAGTGGAACGGATTTTATTTCCACTATGACTACCGAAGATTATCGTGCATTCGATATTTTGGCTTGGTGGAAAGGAAAAGAATCTCAATTTCCGATTCTTTCTGCTATGGCCCGTGATTTACTAAGCTTCCAAGCTTCTACGGTAGCTTCGGAATCTGCTTTTTCTCTTAGTGGCAGGGTTATCATTACGAAGAACAAGACTAACTCCGGAAGCAGTGGAGATGTGCATTTGTTTAAAGGATCACTTAGACGCAACGGATCGTATACAAGACCAAACAAGCCTCGAAGACGAGATTACACTCGAAGCTAAAGTACATGATGAAGAGGTAGAAGACGGAGTATCTTCTGGCATATCCGATGAAGAATTAGCATTTGATCAAGCATCTCGTAGTAGATAAAATTAGACGATATTGTTATTTTTAAGTTGTTTTAATATTATATGTCTTTCATGTTCTTTTTAAATTTCTTTGTCATTCAAATGTTTTATATAAAAAGTATTTAATATTTGTATATTATAAGTGTAACATTTTCTGCTCAAGATTTGTATATATTTATATATTAAGTTGTTTAAATTTTTGTCATTCAAGTGAACCCGGTTAGGAAAAGAAAAATAAAAAGAAAAAAAAGGAAAGAAAATATAAGAAAAAAAAAACATACGACCCGGTGTTCGACACACACACAAGAAAGAAAAAAAGAAAAAAAAAAAAAAAAGGCAAAAACCCGGTTGAACCCGGGTTTCATACCCGAACCGAACCCGACCCGACCCTACCCGGGTATACCGGGTAGGGTTTGTATCTCGCTGAACCCGACCCGGGTTCGTACCCGGGTTCACCAATACCCGGGTAAAAAACCCGGTTGGGCCCAAACCCGGTTTTGTACCCGGGCCCGGGTCCGGCCCAAACCCGATTTGTGCAACTCTATCATAGGGTGCTAGGACTTGAATCATTTCTGTGACTGAAGAACTGTTGAGTTATCTAAGGTGAGTTTAGTGTTCCCCTTTTTTTAATACTATTTTGGGATGAAACATGCTATGTTTGAACTAAAAGTTATTTGTGTACTATTATGTGATGCTATTATATGTTGTGGCTAATGTTAGAACCTGCACCTACTTGTATCATAGTCATTAATTCTTGTGTGAACCGCTTGTTTTATATGGGTAGATCTACTTGGGGAATCCCCACGCATAGTGCCTTCAGTCATAACCGGAAGGGTACCACACTGAGATCCAGCAGGGTCGTTTGTGTCATATGACAAGTTTTATAAGATACTATGGTGTACCACTCAGCAGGTATGGTACACTCTTTGAGGCTCTGTTTCTCCTATGGGATAACCGGCATAACACAAGTTTAGAAGAGGCTAGCCGGGGCTGAGTGCAGGGTTGATTGTGACCCCACAACAGTGATACTTATGTTTTTTTTAAATTAATTTATGGATTCTAAAGAGTCCTTTTGTTTTTGAACTTTAAGTACTTGGACTCACCAACTTTTTAGTTGACACAAAATCTTTTTGAGCATGTTTCAGGTAACCCTTGATGGCTGAATGGACACTTAATGGATGGCTTAGTACCGTGACTACGAATGACATTACTTGATTTTGAAAACATTATTAGACATTCGGAATTGTTGTGTAATAAATTTGGATAATCTGTAATGGGTGTTGATTTTACGTTTGGGCAAGACTTTCTTAGCCTGGGTATGCTATTTAAATGCAATGCCATGAGATTTCTCTCCTTGTGTGCTCTTGAGTGGTTAGTTTTCGCTACCATGTATTTTGCTAGTCTGCGACGCCCTACCCTCCTTGGGCCCAAGGTGTGACAAAATCAATCCACTACTATAAAAAAAACGCATCCACAACACTCGACAGCCATCTTCGAACACTCTTGCTCACAAATCCACTAAATTCAATCCAAACGATGAATCTCGATCAATAGAATCCTTTATTGAACACAGGACCATGGATACGAGTTGTAAAGGATCAACAACCACTCGTATTAACTCAATAAGAATCGAGAATCTAATAATAATTACGGAATGAATGTAATCACATGACAAACATGAAACTCAATGTGTGATTGATGAAAAAGAGGTCAAATTAAGGTAACATGGCCAAGAAGATAACATTTCTTTTTATTTCAATCGAAATTGGGTGATTATAGATTTGTGCATCAAAGTATTCGTGAAAGCATAGTAAAATACATGAAAAAGGAACTAGTTATACAAAGACATCAAATAACAATAGTTCTCGCATGGATAGTTTTAGTTATATGTAACAACCTTTCATACTATGCCATGTCTATTCTCAAGCCTTCTGAACACCCTCCTAAACTAATCTAATCAATCCGATTATAATGATAACTGAAATCAAACTAAACAACCACCAACGGAACCTAGTATCTATTTCCAAATAGAAACCAAAACCCAAGATAAAAATAAACAAATCACCTTTAAAAGCGATCCTCTCCTACACAAAATGCATCCACAACACTCGACAACCATCTTCAAACACACTTGCTCACAAATCATCTAAATTCAATCCAAACGATGACTCTCGATCCACAGAATCCTTTATCAAACACTGGACCATGGATACGAGTTGTAAAGGATCAAAACCATTAGTATTCACTCAATAAGAATCGAGAATCTATAACTAATTACAAAATGAATGTAATCACACGTCAAACATGAAACTCAAGGTGTGATTGATGAAAAAGAAGTCAAATTAAGGTAACATGACCAAAACGATAACATTTCTTTTTAGTTCAACCAAAATTGGGCGATTATAGATTTGTGCATCAAAGTATTCGTGAAAGCTTAGTAAAATACATGAAAAAGGAACAAGTTATACAAAGACGTCAAACAACAATAGTTCTTGCATGGATAGTTTTTGCTATGTGTAAAAACCTTTCATACTATGCCATGTCTATTCTCAAGCCTTCTTAACACTCTCCTAAACTAATCTAATCAAATCTGATTATATTGATCACTGAAATCAAACTAAACAACCACCAACAGAACCTAGTATCTATTTCCAAATAGAAACTAAAACTGAAGATGAAAATAAACAAATCACCTTTAAAATCAATCCACTCCTGCACAAAATGCATCCACAACACTCAACAGCCATCTTCAAACATTCTTGCTCACAAATCCACTAAATTCAATCCAAACAACGACTCTCGATCCGCAGAATCCTTTATTGAACACTAGACCCTAGATACAAGTTGTAAATGATCAAAAAGCTCTCGTATTAACTCAGCAGGAATCGAGAATCTAATAATAATTACAAAATGAATATAATCACATGTCAAACATGAAACTCAATGTGTGATTGATGAAAAACAAGTCAAATTAAAATAACATGACCAAGAAGATAACATTTCGTTTTATTTCAATCGAAATTGGTCGATTATAAATTTGTACATGAAAGTATTCGTGAAAGCATAGTAAAATACATGAAAAAGGATCTAGTTATACAAAGACATCAAACAACAATAGTTCTCACATGGATAGTTTAAGCTATATGTAACAACCTTTCATACTATTTGAAGTCTATTCTCAAGCCTTCTGAACACCCTCCTAAACTAATCTAATCAAATCCGATTAGAATGAAAACTGAAATCAAACTAAACAACCACCAACAGAACGTAGTATTTGTTTCCAATTAGAAACCAAAACCCTAGATAAAAATAAACAAATCACCTTTAAAACCGATCCACTCCTACACAAGATGCATCCACAACACTCGACAACCATCTTCAAGCTGACAAATCCACTAAATTCAATCCAAACGATGACTCTCGATCCACAGAATCCTTTATCGAACACTGCACCATGGATACGAGTTGTAAAGGATCAAAAACCATTAGTATTCACTCAATAAGAAACGAGAATCTAAAAATAATTACAGAATGAATGTAATCACACGTCAAACACAAACTCGATGTGGGATTGATGAAAAAGAAGTCAAATTAAGGTAACATGACCAGAAAGATAACATTTCTGTTTATTTCAATCGAAATTGGGCGATTATAGATTTGTGCATCAAAGTATTCGCGAAAGCTTAGTAAAATACATGAAAAAGGAACTAGTTATACAAAGACATCAAACAACAATAGTTCACGCATGGATAGTTTTTGCTATTTGTAACAACCTTTCATACTATGCCATGTCTATTCTCAAGCCTTCTGAACACTCTCCTAAACTAATCTAATCAAATCCAGTTATAATGATCACCGAAATCAAACCAAACAACCACCAACGGAAGCTAGTATCTATTTCCAAATAGAAACCAAAACCAAAGATGAAAATAAACAAATCACCATTAAAATCAATCCACTCCTACACAAAATGCATCCACAACACTCACAGCCATCTTCAAACACTCTTGCTCATAAATCCACTAAATTCAATCCAAACAACGACTCTCGATCCACAGAATCCTTTATTGAACACTAGACCATGGATACGAGTTGTAAAGGATCAAAAACCACTCGTATTAACTCAATGGGAATCGAGAATCTAATAATAATTACATAATGAATGTAATCATATGTCAAACATGAAACTCAATGTGTGATTGATGAAAAACAAGTCAAATTTAGGTAACATGACCAAGAAGATAAAAAATTTTTTATTTCAATCGAAATTGGGCGATTATAGATTTGTGCATCAAAGTATTCATGAAAGCTTAGTAAAATACATGAAAGGAACTAGTTATACAAAAACATAAAACAACAACAGTTCTTTAATGGATAGTTTTTGCAATCTGTAACAACCTTTAATACTATGCCATGTCTATCCACAAGCCTTCTGAGCACCCTCCTAAACTTATCGAATCAAATCCGATTAAAATGATCACTAATATCAAACTAAACAACCACCAACGGAACCTAGTATCTATTTCCAAATATAATCCAAAACCAAAGATGAAAATAAACAAATCGCCTTGAACATCGATCCACTCCTACAAAAAAATTGCATCCACAATACTCGACAGCCATCTTCAAACACTCTTGCTCACAAATCCACTAAATTCAATCCAAACGATGACTTTCGATCCACAGAATCCTTTATTGAACACTGGACCATGGATACGAGTTGTAAAGGATCAAAAACACTCGTATTAACTCAATAATAATCGAGAATCTAATAATAATCATGGAATGAATGTATTCACACGTCAAACATGAAACTCAATGTGTGATTGATGAAAAAGAGGCCAAATTAAGGAAACATGGCCAAGAAGATAACATTTCTTTTTATTTCAATCGAAATTGGTCGATTATTAATTTGTACATCAAAGTATTCATGAAAGCATAGTAAAATACATGAAAAAGGATCTAGTTATACAAAGACATCAAACAACAATAGTTCTTGCATGGATAGTTTTATCTATATGTAAACAACCTTTCATACTATTCGATGTCTATTCTCAAGTGTAACACCCGAGATTTTGTTAAAAATAAAAGAAGAAGAAGCTTTTCTCTCTCGGTTTTTGAAGAATAAAAGGATGAAATTCGCAAATTGGTGAGTGTTTTATGTGTTCTTGGTTTGGTTTTGTTGGTTTTTATCCTTAAAACCGATTTTTATGTGTTCTATGTGTTTGGTTGGTTGTTTTTGGTGTGTTTTTAGGTGTTTGAACTCTTGTGCACTCAAGTTTGGTGGAGTTTTACTTGCTAGCTGCATAGGTGAGTTCTAGACCCTGGTTTTATGTGTTTTAAACTTCTTGGGGCTGAAAATGCATGTTTAAAAAGGTTTTATAACTGTTTTATGTTTACCCATATATATATGTATGTTTATGTTTGTGTTTATGGTTGATTATGTGTTGTTGATGCTTAGAATGATAGGAATAAGCTTTGAACAGGTTAGAATGCAGATTGGGTTTGAAAATATTTTAGAAATATATAGAACTGTTGGACATGCGCCAAATAGGGCTCATGCGCCTGAAATTTTGACTTAGAAAACTTAAGTGAAGCTCATGCGCCCCAATAGTTCCCATGCGCCTGGAATTTTTGTCAAATAACCTAAGTACTAGTCTTGCGCCTGAACAGTACCCCATGCGCCCAGGATTGGTTCTCAGGCGCCTAAGTGTTGGTTCATGCTCCCAGTGTGTTCATGCGCCTAAACAGTACCTCATGCGCCTACTGACCAAATGACTAAGTGTAGTTCATGCACCCAAATAGTCTTCATGCGCCTAGAATTTCTCATGCGCCGAAGTTTCTCATGCGCCTCAGTGTTAGTGCGCCCGCATAGTGCTGATGCGCCTACATAGTGCTCATGCGCATAGAACACTTAGAAATTTTTTTGAAATTTTGGGAAAAAGGAAATTTAAGGAATTGCCCTAGGATGTTTTAATGGTTGTATTTGTTTATTCCATGCTGTTTATGGCCTGTTCTTGTGTTCCATATTATGTATTATTATGTGACTTTACGTGGTGTGTTTATGTTCGTATATGTAAAGTATTATCATAATGAAAGTGAAAGATTAATGATAATGAAAAGAGGAACATAACGAATGAATAAAAGTCTTGCAAGTGCACGACCATGTTGTCGTTAGCTCAACTGTGTGTGGTTTAGCTAACTCGAAGGATGCATACTGGGTCAATCTTTGAGATTGACGGGACCCTTGTAGCATTCCCTAGGTACTGGGTCAGGCTTCATGCGCAATGTTAGGGGTCTATTTATAGACCTCGGCCCAGTACCCGCTTCGTGCACAATGTTCGGGGTATTGCATATTGGTCTGGTAGAAAGTGAAAGATAATGTTAAAAGTACGAAATGAAAGAGATGATGATGAAAGTTAATAATGAATATTATTTTGTTGTACGTAACGTGTGAACACGTACGAAAGTAATGAATTTTATGAAAAGAAAGTATTTTAAGAAAAATGATATTTTCATATATAAATAAAGGTGTTTTAAATGTTTTAAAAACTAGAACTCACTCAGCAACGCTGAGTTTTAGGCATTTTTCAGTTGGTAGGTAAATGTTGCTGAGGGTGACACGCGGGGGAAGCTACTCGTCAGGGCAAGACTAGCATCTATTCGTGCTAATGATTTTGTTGTGTTGTAATGCAACTAATTGATTGTTTTGTAACCCTAACTTATAACGATGTATTATTTGGCAACAATAATTATAAGCATGAATGGTTTTGTTAACTTTATCCGCTGCTTAATCTTATGAAATGTATAATGTTTTATATGTATAATGTTATGATTGACCAACTGTGAGATCTCCGGGAACGGGGCCTTACAAGTTGGTATCAGAGCCAAAGTTTAAGAGAAATGGGTAAATATTTTCAAAACCTAAACTTAAACTGAGAATGGGACCGAATGGAGGGATGCCAGCCCGAGTAGCTACTTGCCATCAGGTATATCTTTTCTTAAATGTTAACTGGTATTATGTGCGTGTGCTATTTGATTTATATGCTTTTAGTAGTTATGAATACTGATATAGTCAGGATAGGAAATGCTCGGGGGATGAAGAGTAAAGTAAGTGCTAATCACAACTGGCCACTGTATTTAGGGAATTACTATTCTTGACAGAAACTGAGTTATTACCTTGAATGACTGTGTTAGTGCTTGAATCTTATAGTTTTAGAGTATGGCTGGTGGTAGATCATCAAAGGCTTCTAGAGGAGGAGTACGAGATGGTCGTGGTGCTGGGCCACGTGCCACAAGGAACAAGACAAGGACTGCCGAGAAGGCTCCTACTGAGCCTGGGCTTAATCATCCAGAGTGTGTGCATGAGAGTGCTAACTTAAGAGCCTCAGTAAAAGAGGCAGTTGTGGAGGAAGTGCATCAGGTCATGCAGACGATTCTACCATCTGTAGTGACTGAAGTCATTCGTGCTGTGCCAGAGGATGAGAGAAAGGAGAAGGAGAAGGAGAGAAGGACTACGACTGGGAGAAGGGGGAATGAGAGGGGTGATGATAAAGAGGAGGAATTAAACGCTGGGATGACAGCTTCCAGTGATAAGAGGAGGTGGAAGTGCGGGAAACCGCGAATGGGTGTAGTTATGGGGCATTCCAATGATGCAAACCCCTAACTTTTGATGGCAATGGTAATGCTGCCGCTGCTCATCGCTGGGTAAGAGAGATGGAGGCGGTGTTAGAGATTAGTGAGTGCAAGGAGGACCAGAAGGTGAAGTTCATCACTTACTCGTTCATTGACTCGGCTCTGTGTTGGTGGGACAATATTGTCCAAGCCGAGGGCAGCAGGGCCATCGGGAGGATGAGGTGGGGAGAGTTGAAGAAAATGGTGATTGAGGAATTCTGTCCTCACCGAGAGCTCGACAAGATAGAAAGAGAGTTTCTACAGCTTGAGGCAGGGACCATGACCCACCAGCAATACACCACCAAGTTCAACGAGATGGCGAGGCTGGTACCTGATCAGGTGACGCTGGTATCAAGAAAGATTAAGAGATATATTCAGGGATTGCCGACTGATATCCGCAGGCATTAGATTGCTTCTCGGTCAGGTACCTTTCGATCGGTGGTAGACCTGGTGGGTAGGTTGTATGAAGAGAGGGAGGAGACCATGGTAGAAGCAAACAAGAAGGGTGGTGGTGGTAAGAACTGGAATGGGAAGTGGTTTGGATGTGGTGGTTTCACTCCAAACAACAAAAGGATGAGGATGGATGACCAAAGAGTGGGGTCATCAAGCTCGAGGATGAAAAAGTATGGCAAATGTGGGAAGGAGCACACTGGTGAGTGCAAGTGGGGAAAATGTATGCTTCAAGTGTGGGAAAGCCTGGTCACATTGCGAAGGATTGTAGGGTGTTGAGGTGCTATAACTGTGGTGAGGAGGGCATGTGAGCAGGGATTGCAAGAATCCGAGGGCGGAGAATTCTGGGGTGAAGAAGAGGATGGAGAGTGAAGGGCAGAGGGTAAGCACTAGAGCATTCACGATGACCCGGGAGGAGGCCAGAGTGGACCCCAATGTCGTGTCAGGTATGTTTCTAGTAAACCAAATTTGTGCCTCTGTATTATTTGATTCTGGTGCTAGTAGGAGTTTTATTTCTGCTGCTTTCTGTGCTAAGTTGCCTGTTAGTAGTAGGAGTATGATGAGCCTTTGAAGTAGAAACTGCTATTGGTAAGTCCACCATAATTTTTGTGAGGATAGAAGATTATGACATAGAACTAGAAGGCCATAGGTTCTCTGCTAAACTATTTGTGATGCCCCTAGGGGGATTTGATGTAGATCTAGAGATGGATTGGTTAGCAACCTATAAGGCAAACATTGTGTGTCGCAAGAAGATGATTCGATTAATTGCGCCCGATGGAAGTCGCTGACGGTCTATGGTGATCGAGTGACAACGGTCCCTAAGGTTATCTCGATGGCGGTGGTAGAGAAGTGCATGAAACGTGGATGTAGGTCTACCTGGCTTATGTGAAGGATGTGGACACGTCAGTACCACAATTGTCTGATGTACCAGTGGTGTGTGACTTTCCGGACATGTTCCCAGAAGATTTACCAGGTGTGCCACCGGACCGTGAGATCGAGTTTCAGATTGATTTGATACCCGGTGCTCAACCCGTTGCCAAGGCACCGTACGATTAGCTCCGACAGAGATGAAGGAACTGATGGTTCAATTGCAGGAATTGATGGACAAAGGGTTCATCCGACCGAGCATCTCTCCTTGGGGTGCACCGGTCTTGTTTGTTAAGAAGAAAGACGGTAGTATGAGGATGTGTATAGACTACCGGAGTTAAACAGGCTAACGGTGAAGAAACCGATATCTCCTACTGAGAATTGATGACTTGTTCGATCAGCTCCAAGGTGCCAGTTGGTTCTTAAGGATAGATCTCCGATCTGGCTACCATCAATTGAAGGTGAAGGAGCAAGATATTCCTAAGACAGCTTTTCGCACGCGTTATGGACACTACGAGTTTCTCGTTATGTCTTTCGGTCTAACTAATGGCGCCAGCTGCCTTTATGGATTTGATGAACCGAATGTGTCGGCTATTGTTAGATAAATCAGTGATTGTGTTTATTGATGATTTCCTGATTTATTCAAAAAATAAGGAAGAAACATGCCGGCTATATACGCGAAGTATTGGAGACGTTAGGAGAGAGAAGCTGTACGCCAAATTCTCTAAGTGCGCTTTATGTTGCGCGAAGTTCAATTTTGGGGTCACGTGGTGAATTCTGAAGGAATGATGGTAGACTCGGCGAAGGTTGAGGCAGTGATGCCATGGAAGTCTCAAAGATGTCATCCGAGATTCGTAGTTTCTGGGGTTTGGCGGGCTACTACAGAAGATTTATTCGAATTTTCCAAGATAGCCTCACCTTTGACTAAATGACTCGCACAGGAGATGAAGTTTGTGTGGGGTCGAGAACAGGAGGTGCTTTTAAGGAGTTAAAGGCAAGATTTACTCAAGCTCTGTCTGACATTACCCTAAGGGAGTGAAGATTAGTGGTATATTCGGATGCCTCTTATTCAGGACTGGGCTGCGTGTTGATGCAACGTGGAAGGGTAATAGCCTACGCGTCCCGACAACTGAAAATCCACGAGGTCGATTATCCAACTCATGATTTGTAGCTAGCAGCTATGATCTTTGCGTTGAAGATTTGGAGACATTACTTGTACGGGACGAGTGCACAATCTTCACAGACCACAAAAAGCCTAAAGTATTTCTTTGAGCAGAAGGACCTCAAACGACCCCGTAGGATCTTATAAAACCAGTCACATGCCAGAAACGGACCCCGCAAGGTCATAGTGTGGTACCTTCTATTATGTTATTAGGTTATGACAGAAGGCACTATGTGTGGGGGATACCCAAGTAGATCTACCATATAAAACAAGCGGTTCACCAAGAATTAATGATTGTGATGCAAGTAAGTGCAGGTTTTAACATTAACCACAACATATAAGTATCACAAGTAGCACATGAGTGATTTTAGTTCAAACATAGCATGCTTCATCCCAAAATGTTAATAAAAGGGAACACTAAAAGTCACCTTAGAATAGTTAAAAGTCTTTCAAGTACGGATAAGCCCGAGTCCTAGCACCCTATTTCAGTATTACAGGTAGTAAGTTACATGTTTCTAGACTTATTGAAAATACAACTAAGTGCATTTTATGGTCATAAGTTCATGAGGCTTCGTTTCTTAGGAGTTTGCGTCAAAAGTTTCCTTTTTAGGAAGTTAGAGTTTTAGCATACGAATGACAAGTTATATGACTCTATAAATTTGTTTATGAAATAAGTTTATATGACTCTATAACTATTTATAGAATTTACACTTTGGTCCCTCAAGTTTCAAAATTTACAATTTTTACCCTAAAGTTTGCTTTCTTTCCTTACTTGACCAATAATCACAAATTCCATTTTTAAACACTAAAATTATTATTTTAGGGCCTAGAATTTTTTAAACTTGCAACTTCTTACGTTTGACCATTTTTGAGAATTTTACTGACTTTCGGGTTTTTAATTCATCCATTTAGGCCATAATACACACCTTTTTACCTATCAACAACTACCACGAATTTATTAGATAATATCACCAAATACTGGAATAAAAAAATTAGCTCATGGAGTTTGGCATTCATAGCATCGTTGTTGCATCTAAGGGTGAAATACACCATTTACACATGTGTAATCATCATAGTTTGAGCTTAAACATCATCAAACCTTTTGTAACTTTTAAACCAGATTATATGATCTTAATAAACTGTTTTTTGCAGATGATAACATGGGTTGAGGGGCTTTTCAAAACAGGTGGGTTTGGTGTTAAAACACATGAAAAAGAGAGTTTTCGAGGTGAAATCGGGGCACCAACCCTTGGTCCACGTAAAATCATTAAATTTACCTTGTGTGAAGTAATGGGTTCCCTAAAAAATAGTTGTGTGGCCGTAGGTTCTGTTTCAAACAAGAAGAGTGAGATTATAGTAGAAAGGAGGGGAAAAACAAAGAAATGACTTTATTCGAGTGAGTTGAGTCTTACACTTCAAGGATGTGGCATTTTTAGGTTGACTCCAAGAGTTGATGGGCTGTTGAATCTCTACTTGGAGCTGAAACTTCTTGGATTTTGCAAGTTCTTGCAAGAACCTTTCGTAAAACACACTTTAGTTCATCTTCTAGCTTGGTTTGCTCTTGGTTGATGTAGGAATGATGCTATATTCAAGTTTTTGGCTAGAATGGAGAAGGAACGCAGAAAAATTGAAGGATTTGAGGCTGAGTTTGTGAAAGGGAGAGGGAGAAATGAAGTTGGGAGTTGGGTTGCATGTATGGGGAAGAGAGTGTGGAGTGTTGGTGTAGTTTTGAGGATTTCAAGAGGTGGATGGTGAGTGGGAGAGGGGGCGGCTAATTTGAGTGGGGGAGGGGTTTTTTTGATTTTATTTATTATGTTTAAAACAAAAGGTGCAAGTGATGTATTTTATAAAACTTTGCAAGTATTATGTATTCTTGTAAACTCATGGTCGTAAATGTGGTGTACGCACATATGATCTCTTTTATTTAAAATTCTTGATGTCGGACCCTGGATGGATCATACATGTCAATTCAAGGGGTGGTTGACGGTTGCTCTGGTTGGAAGAAATCACAAGTCCAAGAACAAATGCGGATGAGCAAGACAACAAATGCGGATGAGCAAGAACAAATGTGGATGAGCAAGACAACAAATGAAGATGAGCAAGAACAAATGTGGATGAGCAAGACAATAAATGCAGATGAGCAAGAACAAATGCAGATGAACAAGACAACAAATGCAGATGAGCAAGAACAAATGCGGATGACCACTGAAGAAATGCGGATGAAGACCACACATCCATATTAACCAATGCAGGTGAACATTTTAAATGCTGGTTATTATTTTGTACTTTCTAACATCGCTTAATAATTTTTAGACTAAGGCATGTCATAAAAGAATCTTCTAAGGAAATCAAGCATGAAGTCAATTAACATGGAAGATGAAAATAATTTTAATAATAAAATGAAATACTGCTAGATATATTAAGGGTTAAAGTAGGACCTAAAATCCGGTTGTTACATTCTCCCACTGTTTGGGAAATTTCGTCCTGAAATTTTAGTTTTGATTAAATTCCAAACTAGTAGGTTTAAAGAGTGCGGATACTCTTTTCTCATCTCATCTTCTTGTTCCCATGTGAACTCGGGTCCTCGCCTAGAGTTACATCTTACTTTAACCCTGGGTATGCGACTTTGCCTAAGTTTCTTAACCATTCGGTCAGTAATCTCTATAGGCTCTTCCACAAAGTTCAACTTGTTATTTATTTGGCCTCCTTCAATGGTAATTCCAAGGCTTTTTCTGCAAGACACTTCTTCAAGTTAGACACATGAAAAGTGTCATGTATGTAGCTTAATTCTTGAGGTAGCCTTAATTGGTATGCTACCGGGCCAACCTTGACAAAATTTCAAATGGTCTAATGTATCTTGGGCTTAGCTTGTCTTTCTTGCCAAATCTGACTGCGCCCTTCCATGGTACGACTTTTAACATCACTCTATCACCCACTTGATATTCCAGGGGCTTTCATCTTTTGTCTGCGTATTTCTTCTGACGATCTCTGGCTGCTCTCAATCATTCTTTAATCTTAAATACCTTGTCTGTGGTTTCCATTACGATATCGGGTCCTATAACTTGGCTATCACCAATCTTATTCCAGTTTAATGGTCGACACTTTCTACCATATAGGGCTTCATACGAAGCTGCTTTTATACTTGCATGATAACTATTATTGTAAGAGATCTCCACTAGGGGAAGGTGGTTATCCCAACTTCTAAGAAAGTTGATCACGCAAGCCTTAACATGTCCTCTAGAGTCTGAATAGTTCTTTCACTTTGCCCGTCGGTTTGAGGGTGGTATGCAGTGCTTAAGTTAAGACGGGTCCCCAAAGCCTATTGGAGAGATCTCCTAAATTGTGAAGTGAAGCTATCACGGTCTGAGATAATCGATAGTGGCACTCCATGCCTGGTCACTACTTCATCGATATATAGTTGTGCTAGCTTCGATAAGTTGTAGTCTTCTCGAATAGGTAGGAAGTGAGCTGATTGGTAAGCCTATCCACGATTACCCAAATAGCATCATGCCCTCGAATGGTTCTTTGTAGCTTTGTAAAAAAATCCATCGTAATGTTATCCCATTTCCACTCTAGGATTTCGGGCTGGTCTAAAGTTCCTGATGGTTTTTGGTTTTTGGCTTTTATCATCGAACATGTTAGACATTTCCTCACATAGGTGGTGATGGATTTCTTTAATCCGGGCAGCCAGAAGATAATCTTTAAATCTTGATACATCTTGTCACTTCCCGGGTGAACCAATATCTAGATTTGTGGGATTCATCTAGGACTATCTCTCTAATTCCTCCATATTTCGTTACCCAAGTCCTTCCTTCATACTTAAACAACCCGTCAATACTCACTTCTAAACGTTTTTCCATTCCCGTTAACATCTCCTCAGTTAGTTTGTCCTCCTTCAGTGCTTCCTTTTATGCTTCTTTTAATCTAGCGGTAAGGCTAATATACACGCTCATTTTCAAGGTACGAACGCGAAAGGGGTTTTCCTTTCCTTCCTACTCAAGGCATCCGCCACCACATTTTCCTTACCGGGATGGTACCGGATCTCACATTCGTAATCGCTCAACAATTCTACCAATCTTCTTTGGCGCACATTTAACATTTCCTGATCCAGATATGTTGCAAACTTTGTGATCGGTATAGGTAACACATTTGGTACCATAGAGATAGTGTCTCCACATCTTGAGTGCAAACACCATGGCACCCAATTCTAGATCGTGAGTAGTGTAGTTTCTCTCATGCTCATTTAACAATCTAGACACGTAAGCAATCACCTTGTCTCGCTGCATAAACACATATCCCAGCCCCTGACGCGAGGCGTCACAATAGACTACGAAATCCTCCTAACGTTATAGGCATCAAGTCTATCTTAAATGGATTACCGTTTAATTCTAGGGTATTGTCCTTGATGATTTCATTAGTTTCTATTATGTTATAGTCGGCTAATTCTACGGTATATGCATCGTTTAGGGTACGAGCTTCTAAATCAATCAAAGATCTAAAGGTAGTGGAAACAAAACACCCTGTCACTCCAGTATCAAATAGAACGGTAGCAGGATGGTTGTTTATGAGAAACGTACGTTTAACCACATCAGGTTCCTTACGAGCGCCAATTGGATCCATCACGAACCTGGCGTCCTTATCCCTTGCCAGCTTAGGACATTTGTTCCTCATCTGTCCTGGACCTCCACACTCGTAACATTGCTTACCCGGCTCATACGTACAGTCCTTAATCAAATGACCAGTTTGTTTACACCTAAAACAAGGCATCGGGTTGCACTCGCCTTGGTGATGAAGTTTACACCTGTTGCAGAAGGGGCTTGTACCTTAGTAAAGCTTCTGAGCCCTTCCACCATGATCGTCACGCCTTAACCTTCGCCAGCTCTCTTGCTTGAACTACCACTGTTACCGATCATCTTCTTAGCATCAAACTACTTCCTTTTCTCACCCATCGCCTTCTTCTTGTCCTCAGTTTTCACATGTTCTGTCCACCCAGCTCAAACTAGGTCATCAGTCAAGCTACTAGTGAGATCGACTGCTGCTGCAGTGTTGTAGGTCTGGAAGACCGGACCATGCCTCTAACTCTAGGATGTAATCCCCAGATAAAACGGGCTACACCTTTAGTTTCTCATGTCACCAGGTGGGGCACCAGTCGAAACAAAGCCAAGAACCGGTTGAGGTACTCGGTGTAATTTGAGCCTTTCATTTCCAAATTCAGAAATTCGGCCGTCAGTTTCTCCAGTTGATTGATTGGACAGTACTTGCTGGCCATCAGCTCTCTAAATTCAGACCATTTCATTGGCCTATAGCATTCCTGCCTCAAGGTTGAATGATAGTCTTCCACCACTCCAATGCTGGTCCGTTAACAAATTAAGAGGCAAACCTTACCATGTGCTCGATCTTGCACTCAATGATGTCCAATACGGCTTCAGTCTCGTCTAACCACCGGTAAGTCTCAATTGCACCCTCAGTGCCATAGAAATCCTTTGGTTTGCAAGCCATGTGTAAAGCTCCATTCCCGGGAACTCCACAGTTGGTCAATCACAACGTTATTATAATAAGGCACAATAAATTTCATAAAACATTGCAGTGGATTAGTATATCAAAAACCATTCATGCATTAATATTTGATGTTGACAAATAGTACATCATTGTTTAAAAGAATTACAAAAGAATATTCAATTGTATTACAAAACAACAACATTATCGTGCATGAAATGGATTCCAGTCTTTGCCTGCCAAGTAGCTTCACCCTCGTGCCATCCTCAGCATCAAGCTACCTGCCAGCTGAAAATGCATAAAAAGTCAGCGTTACTGAGTGAGTTCTAGTTTTATAAATAAGATACTTTTCTTTCGTTTAAAACATTTTCTTTACTTTCGTACATGGTCATTCATTGTAAGGCACCGTTCCCGAAGACCTCATAGTCTTTGCCTGCCAAGTAGCTTCACCCCCGTGCCATCCTCAGCAACAAGCTACCTGCCAACTGAAAATGCATAAAAAGTCAGCGTTACTGAGTGAGTTCTAGTTTTATAAATAAGATACTTTTCTTTCGTTTAAAACATTTTCTTTACTTTCGTACATGGTCATTCATTGTAAGGTCCCGTTCCCGGAGACCTCACAGTTGGTCAATCATAGAATTTTATATTAAACAATACATATTTCATAAAATATTGCAGCGGAATTAAGTTAACAAAAACCATTCAGGCATATAATTAATGTTGCAAAATAATACATCGTTGTAAGTTAGGGTTACATAATAATCAATTAGTTGTATTACAATACAACAAATCATTAAGCATGAACGGATGCCAGTCTTGCCCCGACAAGTAGCTTTCCCGAGTGCCATCCTCAGCAATATTTACCTGCCAACTGAAAATGCATAAAAGTCAGCAACACTGAGTGAGTTCTAGTTTTAAAAGTATAAAAATACTGTGCATGATTTGTATACGAAAATATCCCTTTTAGAATAAAATACATTACTTTCGTTTGCGAGCACACCTCATACGTACAAGAAGATAATATTCATTATCGCCTTTCATCATTCATTTCGTACTTTCTTTATTATCTTTCACTTTCATCCAGACCAATGTGCAATACCCGAACATTGTGCACGAAGCTGGTACTAGGCCTGAGGTCTATGAATAGACCCCGAACATTGTGCATGAAGCTGACCCAGTTACCTAGGGCAAGCACAAGGGTCCCGTCAATCTCAATGATTGACCCCGCATGCATCCTCATGGAGTAGCTAACCCGTACGCAGTTGAGGTGACAACCCATGGTTGTGAACCTCCTTTCATTTTGCTTGCAAGACTTTTCGTTCGTTCTTTATGTTCCACTTTTCATTAATATTCATATTTCACTTGATTAATAATGGTACTTATGAGCATAATCACACCACATAAAACCACATAACAATACGTAATACGGAACACAAGAACTATTGGAAATGATCTGCCCAAAATACATATTGAATTGATGTGGCTAGTACGTTATGATCCAAGTCGGGTCATACCCAATAACGAGCTAGAAAAACACCAAAGATATTTGTTTTATGATATGATCATATAAATAAATATTATAATATTTGGAAATTGGGTTTCCAAATATTTACACTTGTGTTGTAAATGAATTATATGGATAACTTATTTCAAAGAGAGATGAATATTAATTCATCTGCATTTGTTTAAAACAACCGCATTTGATGTGGTTGAACAAATGCAGATGTTGTTTACTCATCCGCATTTACAAATGCAGATGAAGAAACCCTATCGGCATTTGCTTATGAAAGAAATGCGGTTAAGCATTTTGGAAATGCTGATGGAAACAGATGAGCATTTTTGGAAATGCGGCCAAATTACATTCGCATTTACAAATGCGGATGATATCTGAAGATATCTGGATGGGTTAAAGGGGCTGGGCCCACCCAATTTTCTCTCCTGAATTTTATGTTTTCAAGACATGCAATATAAGATTGCATTCTGATCTCTCTGATAACTTAACCTTTTGGTAAAAACGAAAAGTGTAGAACTCCCTTTTTCTCTCGATCGGTCAAGAGAAAAATAAGAGTTTTCACAAGTGAAAATCCTAGCAAACCGTTTTTCTTGTTGTGGCTCGTGGGTAGACCTGCTTGAGGCCTCCTATTTTGGAAGCTGCCATCTTCATTCACCTTCTACCGCCCTAACCGTTGAAGGTAGTTTTTCGGACCTTCTATGGTTGTTTGTAAGAATGATTTCATATATCGATCCTTATGGGGTTTTAACAGAGAAATATAAAAATGTTTTATATATATGCTAACTGTAACAAGTTTAAAACTGAAATTCCGCTGCGTTTTCTATTTTATATGGATAAAATAGATCTGTTAATCTTGTAAAATCCCAACAATGGAATCAGAGCCCGTTATATGGATACATGCTTCTTTTGGACTGAAAATTCGATTTCTTGGTGATGATTCACCAAAAAGCCGAGAGGCTTCAGCCCTAGTGTTCCCTGTTTTTTCAAGATCTCTTTAAACATTCATATAGTAATCTTAAAAAATTTATATCATCTGGATGATTATGTTTTTGGAAACAAAACCATGGTTCTCGGCTGTTTATGCTTCAGCCGAGAATCTATGGTTCAAGGGATGCTTTTGGATTTTTGCTTACATATATGGATATGTGTTTTATTTGTTCATAACCAAAGCCGAGACCTATGGTTGAATGTGTTGTGTTTTGTATTTAATTATTCAAATGGTTTGTAATAATTAAATATATTTATTCTTCTATTGGGTATGTAATTTATTTAATTTTCATTTGGCATGTAAAATAAATAGGTTAGTTGCATTTTACTTTTACTAGAAAACTGTATTTAGGATATATTTTGTAAAAAAGATGCAACGAGGCTGCTTTTCTCGGTTTTAACCGAAAGGAGAAGATGAAGACACAAAAGAGTTTGGTGCGGAAGTCAAAGCCTACTTGGAAACCCAAATGGATTGGAAGAATCACAACACAAGGTGGACACATGAAGCATTTGGATGCGGGATCAAGTGGGAGTTCACCGACATAAATGTTGTGTCATTTTCACCCTTAGGAATGACCTTATTAACTCACTTGTTTCGGTCAACAAATGATGTTAAGTTTAGTAGGCTATGGTTATGAACTCATGTGATGCTTGTGTGGTTGATTTCTTATTGTTTTGTGATATATGGATATGCATGATTAAACTATTTAATATCAACAACAAGCATAAAATTGGTTCTTATGAAACATTAACATGGGTAATAAAAGGGTTTATTAAAAGTTAATACGTTAACAATAAAATTGGCTTTATTAAAAGAACCATGAAAATTGTTTTCATATTAGTACCACACATTTGAATGCATGCAAATGTTAGGTACAAAATGGTTTTCAAACTAGAGTTAATGAAAACTGAAATCCCTTTCAAACAAGTTTAACACCATCCTTTTACACAACACTCAAATCACTTGGGAACTATTTGTGGGATAAAGGTCACCTAACCACTTTTAGGGAACTTGTGTGTTTGAGGTGGGGTTAACGTATTTGTGGGATAAAGGTCACCTAACCACTTGTATGTGTAAACTCACACGTGTGTGTAAGTAGGACGACTTGAGTTGGAAACCATGTGAATAGGGTCACCGAAGCATGGCGTACAATGGTGTTGATGGGATTAAACATGCCAACTTAACATAAAGATGTTTAACCGATCCCATAAAACTAGAAGTTGAAAAGGGTTGCAATTGTCAAGTGTTGACTACCTTGTTAATTTAAATAATGGGATAAAGGTCACCTAACCATTATTTAAATGTAACGATGGATTCTAGATTTTAATTATTAATTGTCTATGAGACGTAAAAGGGTATTAATAATTAAAATTTCTTTTTCCGGAAATACTAAAATTGAACTTTGTTAATATTTTGTGTCTTCATCTTCTCCGTTCATAACATATCCCTAAGAACTATCTTAAAAAGGGATCATCTTAATCACAACAATTTTATGGATTGGTTTTGAAACTTGAGAATTGTTCTCAAGCAGGAGAAGAAATCCTATGTATTAGACGATCCCATTCCGATGAACCTGACGTTAATGATGTTGATGCCTATAACGATTGGGTTAAGCACATAGAGGATTCTGTGCAAGTTTCTTGCCTTATGTTGGGAACTATGATTCCCGAGCTCCAAAAGGATTTGGAGCATCATGGGGCGTACGACATGATTACACAGTTGAAGGAAATGTTCCTTCAACAAGCAAGGGTAGAGCGCTTCGAAAAGGTTCGAGTGCTTCATGCATGTCGCATGTAAGAAACTCAATCGGTATCATCTTATGTGCTTAAGATGAAGAGCCACATTGATCGCCTGGAAAGGCTAAACTATCCTGTCTCGAAAGAGTTGGCCACGGATTTGATCCTCAATAGTCTAACCAAAAGGTTTGAGACATTTATCATGAATTATAACATGAATGGTTGGGTCAAAAGCATTGGTGAACTCCACGCAATGCTCAAAACAGCCGAAGCGGGGATGGCTAAAAGGGTTTTACCGGTCCTCACGATCAATGAGGGATGCAACAAGAAAAGGCAATACCCCGATCCCAAGGCAAATATTGCCAAAGGCAAAGGGTACATCAAATGGAAAGGTAAGGGAAAAGCTAGAGCCGAACCTCCAAAACCAAAGCTTAAGAAGCCTAAGGTGACGGAGAACGATCCATGCTTTGAGTGTGGTGAGATAGGACAATGGAAGAGGAATTGTCCAACCTATCTTAAGGTGTTGAAAGCAAAGAGGGATGTTGGGCAGACCTCAGGTACAACTTTCATGATTCATATTGGATTGAATGTTATTTCTTTAAACACATGGGTATTGGATACCGGATGTGGAACTCATATTTGTAATTTGTTGCAGGGATTCAAAAGAAATAAGCTTTTCAAGAAGGGAGACACTAGTCTCTACATGGGCAATGGAGCAAAAGTTGAAGTCGAAGCCCAAGGAGATTATGTTTTGAAGCTTTCAAATGGTTTGGAAGTTGTTCTGAAAAACATTTTGTATGCTCCTAGTTTGACTAGGAACATAGTTTATGTTTCCCTTTTAAAACAATATGGTTATGTATTAGTTTGTAAATGATGGTATTTATGTTTTTATGGATGATGCATTTTATTTTAAGGCTATGCCTTTTAATGGTATCTATGAATTGGTTCATGATGACTCATCCTTTAATAACTAGTTATACCAATCAAGCACCAAGAAACTTAAAGTAGGTTTAAGTAATTCATATCTTGGCATTGTCGTCTTGGTCATATAAACAAGAATCGGATTCAAACACTTCAAAAGAATGGTCTTTTGGAAACAAATGACAATGGTTCATTTGATAAGTGTGAATCTTGTTTACAAGGAAAGATGACCAAGTTGCCCTTTGAAAGGGCAAAAGATTTATTAGGAATCATTCATTCGGAAGTATGTGGTCCTTTTAAGACAATGACAAGGAATGGTGAAAGATACTTCATTACCTTTACCGATGATTATAGTCGTTATGGGTATGTGTACTTGTTAAGACACAAAGATGAAGCCTTTGAAATGTTCAAAGTCTTAAAATGAAGTTGAAAATCAATCAATAAAACCATCAAAGTACTTCATTCGGATAGAGGAGGTGAATACCTTAATGATGCCTTTCAAGATCATCTTAGGAGTTGTGGAATCATCTCACAATTCACTCCACCAGGAACACCATAACATAATGGTGTGTCCGAAAGGAGGAATTGAACTTTATTGGATATGGTTCGATCTATGATGGCTAGAAGCACATTGCCTCTATCATTTTGGGGTTATGCATTGCTCTCAGCAGTCCGTATTTTAAATATGGCCCAACTAAGAAAGTGGACAAGACACCTTTTGAAATATGGCATGGAAGGGTTCCATCATTATCATATTTAAGGGTATGGGGTTGTGAGGCTTATGTCAAACACAACGCCCAAAACAAACTTGAAATTCGATCCACTAAGTGTATATTTGTTGGATATCCCAAAGACTGTATGGGATATTACTTCTTTGATCCAATAGAGCAAAAGGTATTTATTACTCGAAAGGCTGAGTTCTTGGAAACTAAGTTCCTTATGGAAGGAACGACGTATAGAACAGTGGAATTTGATGAGGATCGAGAACCACAAGCCGATACACGTTTGGTTGATACTAGCACTCAACAAGAGGTTGTTGAAAATGATCAAATGGTTGATCAAGACACACAAAATGTTCGAAGATTTGGTAGAATTAGTAATCCACCCGAAAGATATGGATTTTTCATGGATGGATGCTATGTGGTAGATTCGGATGAACCCACCACATACCATGATGCAATATCACAATCCAATTGTGACAAATGGCTTGAAGCTTTGAATGTTGAGATGCAATCCATGCATGACAACCAAGTATGGGATTTGGTTGCACCACCTCTTAACTCCAACCGGTTGGAAGTAAATGGGTTTTCAAGAAGAAAACCGATATGCATGGAAACTTGGATACTTTTAAAGCAAGACTTGTAGCCAAAGGTTTCACTCAAACTCAAGGGGTTGATTATGATGAAACTTTCTCACCTGTGGGAATGCTAAAGTCAATTAGGATATTATTTGCCATTGTCGCATATTATGACTATGAGATTTGGCAAATGGATGTCAAAACCGCTTTCCTTAATGGACATCTCGAAGAGACTGTCTATATGGTTATGCCTGATGGTTTTGTTGACCCACAACATCCTAACAAAGTATGCAAGTTAAAGAAATCAATCTATGGATTGAAACAAGCATCGAGAAGTTGGTATCAACATTTTGATGAAGAGATCAAGAAATTTGGATTCATCAAGAACGCTGATGAAGCTTGTGTGTATAAAAAGGCTAGTGGGAGCATTATTACATTCTGAGTATTGTATGTTGATGACATACTACTATTTGGAAATGACTTTCCAACCATGGAAGGTGTAAAAACCTGGCTTGGAAGTTGTTTTCCATCAAGGATCTTGGTGAAGCCGCCTACATTTTGGGAATGAGGATCTATAGGGATAGAAAAAGGCGGTTGATAGGTTTAAACCAATGTGCATACATTGATAAAATCTTGAAAAGGTTCAAGATGGAAAACTCTAAGAAAGGTATGGTACCTATTCAAAGAGGGATAATATTGAGTACATCTCAATGTCCAAGCTCAAAGGATGAGCAAGAAAGAATGAAGGAAGTCCCATATGCATCTGCTATAGGATCCATCATGTATGCTATGATATGCACTAGACCGGATGTGTCATGCGCTTTGAGCATGACAAGCAGATACCAGCAAAATCCGGGAAATTGCCATTGGATGGCGGTTAAGAGTATATTGAAATATCTTAGAAGGACTAAGGATATGTTTCTAATATATGGCTCTGGTGAGGAGGAACTTGTTGTAAAGGGTTACACGGATACGAGTTTCCAAACTGATCGAGATGATTCTCGATCACAATTGGGATATGTTTTAGTTATGAATAGTGGAGCAGTCTCTTGGAAGAGCGCAAAACAAGATGTGGTAGCATTGTCCACTACTGAATCAGAATACATCGCCGCTTCATTGGCAGCTCATGAAGCTGCATGGATAAGGAAGTTCATTGCCGACCTAGGGGTGGTCCATACCATTCAAGACCCTCTAGAGATCTTTTGTGACAACGAGGGTGCGATTGCTCAAATCAAGGAACCCCGAGCACATCAAAAGATGAGGCATATTGAGCGGAGATTCAACTACATAAGGGATGAAGTTGCAAAAGGAAAGATATGTATTCGCAAAGTTCACACTAATCAAAACATTGCGGAACCACTTACGAAGCTCCTTGAAAGGCCAAAGCATGAGAGTCATACTTGTGCCTTAGGACTTTGATATTCTAGTGATTGAATTTGATCTTTTCAGTATTTAAATATCAGAATGATTGTAAATTTTAACTCTTTTGTATAATTATGATACTTTGAGTTATGTTCCATTTTAGCATGTTTAAATCCATGAATAAGTTAATTATTCTAAATGTCCGTAGTCGCTCATATTTATGGGAACAAATATGTAAGTAAGACTATCATGAACTTGGATTGGTGGATATTCATAAGGTATGAATATAGAGCGAGGGTTCGCTGCCAAGGTTCATGGATATTTATAGGATATAAATATAGGACTGACCCGCCCTCAAATTTTACTTCATGGAATCTTGTGATAGATCATAAGTAAATTTGAGTAAAGGCGAAAATCATAATATCCTCCGACCTGAGATACATATTAGGTTTTAATATTCACCAAATATAATACCTTGATCTAGTTCTTCGTTGTTCAGAAATAATGGACAGCATACAAGGCTATGTTCAGGTGTGATACAAGGTGATTATGAGAAACGTATGTAGTCAAGATGGGATTTGTTCCTCTTATTCGTTGAGAGTGAGATGTCTAAGGCCTGATAAAGTTAAATCAACAGGGAATGATCATTCTATGTCTTTGGATTTAACATGACATCTAAAACAAAAGGATATATGATTTGATTAACCTAAATCATTTCAAGTAAGGGACTTGAAATGGATGATGTTATTGAATGGCACTTAGTCATGCGTATTAGGGGTAGTAAACCATTGTTAGGCGATATTTGCTACTTGCATCAATCCTCTATGTATCTTGTGCAAGTGGGAGATTGTTGGAAATGATCTGCCCAAAATACATATTGAATTGTGTGGCTAGTACGTTATGATCCAAGTCGGGTCATACCCAATAACGAGCTAGACAAACACCAAATATATTTGTTTTATGATATGATCATATAAATAAATATTATAATATTTGGAAATTGGGTTTCCAAATATTTACACTTGTGTTGTAAATGAATTATATGGATAATTTATTTCAAAGAGAGATGAATATTAATTCATCCGCATTTGTTTAAAACAGCCGCATTTGATGTGGTTGAAAAAATGCAGATGTTGTTTACTCATCCGCATTTACAAATGCAGATGAAGAAACCCTATAGGCATTTGCTTATGAAAGAAATGTGGTTAAGCATTTTTGGAAATGCTGATGGAAACATTCATCCGCATTAACTAATGCGGATGAGCATTTTTGGTAATGCGAATGCGGATGATATGTGAAGAAATATGGATGGGTTAAATGGGCTGGGCCCACCCACTTTTCTCTCCTGAATTTTATGTTTCCAAGACATGCAATATAAGATTACATTCTGATCTCTATGATAACTTAACCTTTTGGTAAAAATGAAAAGTGTAGAACTCCCTTTTTCTCTCGAACGGTCAAGAGAAAAATCGGAGTTTTCACAAGTGAAAATCCTAGCAAACCGGTGTTCTTGTTGGTGGCTCGTCGGTAGACCTGCTTGAGGCCTCCTATTTGGAAGCTGCCATCTTCGTTCACCTTCTGCCGCCCTAACTGTTGAAGGTAGTTTTTCGGACCTTCTATGGTTGTTTGTAAGCATGATTTCATATATCGATCCTTATGGGGTTTTAACAGATAAATATAAAAATGTTTTATATATATGCTAACTGTAACAAGTTTTAAACTCAAATTCCGCTACGTTTTCTATTTTATATGGATAAAATAGATCTGTTAATCTTGTAAAATCCTAACAAGAACAAGCCATAAACATGCATGGAATAAACAAATACAACCATCAAATCAATCCAGGGTCAAACCCTAATAGTTCTATTTTCCCAAAATACATATGGTTATACATGTAATAGTAATACGTCATTTTAACATGCATTTGCAGCCCCAAAATGTTAAAAACACATAGAAAACCGGGGTCTAGAACTCACCAATTTCAACCAACAAGTAAAACTCCTCCAAACTTGTCTGCACAAGAGTTTAAACACCTAAAACACAACCAGGCAAACAACCAAGCACAATGAACACATGAAAATCGGTTCTAAGGTCGAAAACCCCACAAACCGAACCAAAAATACAAAGAACACTCACCAAAGTGCGAATTTCAGCCTTTCTTCCTTGAATATCCGAGAGAGCATCTTCTTCTTCTTCTTCTTTCTTCTCTTTTCAGTCGAACACAGAAGTGGGGGAAAAGATATATTAAAATATTTGAGTTTTGTACTCTTTACACTTTGGCCCCCCTATACTTTGGCTCCTTTTCCCTTTTTGCAAGACACTTTTATTTTCTTTTCTTATTGCTTTTATTTTCTTTTATTTGACAAAATTTCGGGTGTTACAAGTCTACCCCCCTTAAAGAGGTTTCGTCCTCGAAACCTGTCACTCTTCGAACAATTGTGGGTAATGCTGTCTCATTTCATCTTCAGTCTCCCACGTAGACTCCGAACCCTTTGGTGTTTCCACTGCACACGCACAAGTGGAACCACTTTATTTCTCAATCTCTTCTCCTTCCGATCGATGATTGCCACCGGTTGCTCTACATAATTGAACCGTTCATCCACGTCGATGTCCTCCAGTGGTACAATCTATCTTCATCAGCTAAGCACTTTCTCAGATGAGATACATGGAATGTCACGTGAATTCCACTTAATTTATCATGCAGTTCTAATCGATAGGCAACCTTTCCTACTTGTATGATGACTCGGAAAGGCCCTATGTACCTTGGACTCAGCTTACCCCTTTTTCTAAACCAGATGATACCCTTCCAAGGTGAGACCTTCAACATGACTCTATCACCCACGTTGAACTCAATCGGTCTACGTCTTCTGTCGGCATACGACTTCTGTCTATCCTTGGCCTCCTTCATAAAGGCTTTGATCTTCTCTAGCTTTTCAGTCGTAGCCTCGATCACCTCCACGCTTCCCAACTCTTTCTGCCCGATGTCTCCCCAACACACGGGCGTTCTACACCTTCTGCCGTAAAGCATCTAATATGGTGTCATGCCAATGCTGGCAAGATAACTGTTGTTGTATGAGAATTCCGCCAACGGTAGGTGATCATCCCAACTTCCTCCAAAGTCGATCATGCATGCTCGGAGCATATCCTTGAGCTTCTGGATCATCCTCTCAGACTGACCATCTGTCTGGGGATGGAAAGCTGTGCTAATGTGTAGCCTCGTCCCTATCGCATCATGAAGTCTCTTCCAAAACTTCGATATGAACCGGGTGTCACGGTCCGACACGATAGACACAGGCACACCATGACAAGCTACAATCTCTTCAATGAACAGATCCGCCAGTCTCTCGGATGAATAAGTCTCGTGGATCGGTAGGAAGTGAGCACTCTTTGTCAAATGTTCAACTATTACCCATATGGCATCATACCCCCTTGCCGTGCAGGGTAACTTCATTATGAAGTCCATGGTGATGTGCTCCCACTTCCACTCGGGTATATCCAATGGTTGGATCTTCCCGTATGGCTTCTGATGCTCTGCCTTCACTTGCAAGCAAGTAAGGCCCTTACACACATACTCCACTACATCGCACTTCATACCCGGCCACCAGTAATCCTTCTTCATATCATGATACATCTTTGTAGCATCAGGATTAATGGAGTATCGGGTCTTATGAGCTTCATCCATGATCCGCCCCCGTAGGTCTTCGTAGCGAGGGATCCACATCCGCCCAAAGCGGGTTCTAACTCCATAGGTATCTTCTCCCAACTACGTGACTAGACCTCTCATCCTTTTAGAGTTAAGGCGATCTTCCTTCAACACCTCATTTTGGAATTCCTTGATCTATGTCATCACGTCAAAGGTCATCACCAATTGATAAGCTTTCACCCGGATCAGCTTAGGTCTCTCCATTCGACTGAGGGCATCAGCCACTACATTGGCTTTGCCCGGGTGGTAGTGGATCTCACAATCATAATCCTTGATCAACTCTAACCACCTCCTCTGCCTCATGTTGAGATCCTTTTGCTCAAAGAAATACTTTAAGCTTTTATGGTCCATGAAGATTATGCACTTTGTCCCGTACAGGTAGTGCCTCCAAATCTTTAGTGCGAGAACCACAGCCGCTAGCTCCAAATCATGGGTGGGATAATTGACTTCGTGATTTTTCAACTGTCAGGACGCGTAGGCTATTACCCTTCCACATTGTATCAACACGCAACCCAGTCCTAAGTAAGAAGCATTCAAATACACCACTAAGTCTTCACTCCCTTCGGGTAATGTCAAAACAGGAGCTTGAGTTAATCTTGCCTTTAACTCCTCAAAAGCATCCTCCTGTTCTCGACCCCACACAAACTTCACGTTCTTGCGAGTCAATTTAGTCAAAGGTGAGGCTATCTTGGAGAAGTCTTGAATGAATCTCCTGTAATAGCCTGCCAATCCTAAGAAACTTCGAATCTCGGATGGCATCTTTGGAGACTTCCATTGCATCACCACATCAAGCTTCGCCGGGTCCATCATAATTCCTTCAGAATTCACCACGTGAACCAAAAGTTGAACTTCGAGCAACCAAAAAGCACACTTAGAGAATTTAGCATATAGCTTCTCCCTTCTAAGTGTCTCCAACACTTCGCGTATATGGCCGGCATGTTCTTCTTCGCTCTTTGAATAGATCAGGATATCATCAATAAACACAATCATTGATTTATCTAACATTGGCCGAGACACTCGGTTTATCAAATCCATAAAGGCAGCTGGTACGTTAGTTAGACGAAAAGACATAACGAGGAACTCGTAGTGTCCATAACGCTTACGAAACGCTGTCTTGGGAATATCTTGCTCCTTCACCTTCAATTGATGGTAGCTAGATCGGAGATCTATCCTTGAGAACCAACTGGCACCTTGGAGCTGGTCAAACAAGTCATCTATTCTCGGTAAGGGATACCGGTTCTTCACCGTTAACTTGTTTAACTCCTGGTAGTCTATGCACATCCTCAAACTACCGTCTTTCTTCTTAACAAACAAGACTGGAGCACCCTAGGGAGAGATACTCGGTCGGATAAATCCTTTATCCATAAACTCCTGCAGTTGAACGATTAGTTCCTTCATCTCATTCAGAGCTAATCGGTACGGTGCTTTGGCAACAGGTTGAGCACCGGGTATCAGATCAATCTGAAACTCAATCTCGCGATCCGGTGGCACACCTGGTAAGTCTTCTGGGAACACGTCCGGAATGTCACACACAACTAGTACATCGGACAATTGTGGTACTGAAGCGTCCACATCCTTCACGTAAGCCAGGTAGGCACTACATCCCCGCTTCATGCACTTCTCTGCCACCGCCATCGAAATCTCCTTTGGAACAGTAGTAACATGATCACCGTAGACCGTCACCGAACTTCCATCAGGCACAATTAATCGAATCATCTTCTTGCGACACACGATATTTGCTTAATAGGCTGCTAACCAATCCATCCCTAGAACTACATCAAATTCGCCTAGAGGCATCACAAATAGTTTAGCAGAGAACCTATGGCCTTCTACTTCTATGTCGCAGTCTTCCATCATATCAGAAATTCTGGTAGACTTACCAATAGCAGTTCCTACATCAAATGGCTCATCAATACTTCTACTACTAACAGGCAACTTAGCATAGAATGTAGCAGAAATGAAACTCCTACTAGCACCAGAATCAAATAATACAGATGCACAAATTTGGTTTACTAGAAACATACCTGACACGACATCGGGGTCTACCCGGGCCTCCTCCCGCGTCATTGTGAAGGCTCTAGCACTTGCCCTCTGTCCTCCGTCCTCTTCTTCCCCTCAGAACTCTTTGCCCTTTGCTTCTTGCAATCCCTGCTTAAATGGCCCTCTTCGCCACAGTTATAACATCTTATAACCCATATACTTTTGCCACGTGGCCGGGCTTGCCACATTTGAAGCAGACGTTCAATCCCAACCTGCATTCCCCAGTATGCTCCTTTCCATACTTACCACACCTCTTCATCCCCAAGCTTGATGACACCACCCTACGGTCATCCACCCTCATCCTCTTGTTATTTGGGGTGAAACCGCCACGCCCAAACCGTTTCCCGCTCCAGTTCTTATCACCACCACCTGTCTTCTTCACCTTAACAACCACCACCTCTCTCTCATCGTAAAGCCTCCCACCCAGATCCATTGCCAACCTAAAAGTGCTTGGTCGGGCAGTAATCAAGTACCGACGGATATCAGCTGCAATCCTTGCACATACCTCTTAATCTTCCTTGACACCGGCGTCACCTGATCCGGCACCAGCCTTGCCATCTCATTAAACTTGGTAGTGTACTACTGGTGTGTCATGGTTCCTGCCTCAAGCTGTAGGATCTCTCTTTCTATCTTGTTGAGCTCTTAGTAAGGATAGAACTCCTCGATTACCATCTTCTTTAACTCTCCCCACCTCATCCTCCCGATGGCCCTGCTACCCTCGGCCTGGACAATATTGTCCCACCAACACAAAGCCAAGTCTACAAACAAGTGAGTGGCAAACTTCACCTTCTGGTCCTCCCTACACTCACTAATCTCCAGCACCGCCTCCATCTCTCTTACCCAACGGTGAGCAGCGGCAGCTTTACCGTTTCCATCGAAAGTTGAGGGTTTGCATTATTGGAATGCCCTATAACTACATCCCTTCGTGGTCTCCCGCACTACCACCTCCTCCTCATCACTGGAGGCTGCCATCCCAGCGTTCAGTTCCTCCCCGTCACCATGATCTCCCTCATTCTTCTTTCTCCCAATTGTCTTCCTTCTCTCCTCCTCCTTCTCCTTCTTCTCATCCTCTCTCACAGCACGGATGACTTCAGTCACTACAGACAGTAAGATCGTCTGCATGACTTGATGCACTTCCTCCACAACTGCCTCCTTTACTGAGGCTCTTAAGTTAGCACTCTCATCCACACCCTCTGGATGATGAAGCCCAGGCTTAGCAGGAGCCGTCTCCACAGTCCTTGTCTTGTTCCTTGTGGCACGTGGCCCAGCACCACGACCACCTCGTACTCCTCCTCGGGAAGCCTTCGATGATCTACCACCAGCCATCCTCTAACACTATAAGATTCAAACACTAACACGGTCATTCAAGGTAACAGCTTAGTTTATGTTAAGTATAGTAAGTCCCTAATTATAGTGGCTAGTTGTGATTAGCCACTTACTTTACTCTTCATCCCCGAGCATTTCCTATCCTGACCACATTAGTACTTAAATCTACTAACGGCACATAAAATCAGATGGCACATGCACATAATACTGGTTAACATTAAGAAAAGAAATACCTGATAGCACGTAGCTACTTGGGCTGGCATCCCTCCATTCAGTCCCATTCTCAGTTTAAGTTTAGGTTTTTGAAAATATTTACCCATTTCTCTTAAACTTTGGCTCTAAAACAAACTTGTAAGGCCCCATTCCCGGAGACCTCACAGTTAGTCAATCATAGCATTTTATATTAAACAATACACATTTCATAAAATATTGCAGCGGAATTAAGTTAACAAAAACCATTCATGCATATAATTAATGTTGCAAAATAATACATAGTTGTAAGTTAGGGTTACAAAATAATCAATTAGTTGCATTACAATACAACAAATTCATTAAGCATGAACAGATGCCAGTCTTGCCCCGACGAGTAGCTTTCCCCGAGTGCCATCCTCAGCAATATTTACCTGCTAACTGAAAATGCATAAAAGTTAGCGTTGCTGAGTGAGTTCTAGTTTTAAAAGTATAAAAATACTTTGCATGATTTGTATACGAAAATATCCCTTTTCGAATAAAATACATTACTTTTGTTTGCGAGCACACATCATACGTACAATAAGATAATATTCATTATCGCCTTTCATCATTCATTTCATACTTTCTTTATTATCTTTCACTTTCATCCAGACCAATATGCAATACCCCAAACATTGTGCACAAAGCTGGTACTGGGCCTGAGGTCTATGAATAGACCCCGAACATTGTGCACGAAGCTGACCTAGTTACCTAGGGCAAGCACAAGGGTCCCATCAATCTCAAAGATTGACCCCGCATGCATCCTTATGGGGTAGCTAAGCCGCACGCAGTTGAGCTGACAACCCGTGGCTGTGAACCTCCTTTCATTTTGCTTGCAAGACTTTTCGTTCGTTCTTTATGTTCCATTTTTCATTAATATTAATCTTTCACTTGTTTAATAATGATACTTATGAGCATAATCACACCACATAAAACCACATAACAATACGTAATATGGAACACAAGAACAGGCCATAAACATGCATGGAATAAACAAATACAACCATCAAATCAATCCAGGGTCAAACCCTAAAATTTCTATTTTCTCAAAATTTCAGAAAAATTTTCTAAGTGTTCTAGGCGCATGAGCACTATGCAGGCGCATGAATCCTGCTTGGACCCATTAACACTATGTGGGCTCATGAACCAATACTTAGGCGTATGGGCACTAACTTTGGGCGCATGAGGTACTGTTTAGGTGCATGACCTACACTTAGGCATTTCTGGGCAGTGGCCGCATGGGAATGACTTAGGCACATGAAAAACTTTGGGGGCATGAGGTGATATTTAGGCGCATGGGTTAACACTTAGTATACTCAGGTAAATTTTCAAGCGCATGAGGACTATAGCGGCGCATGAACTTCACTTAAAGTTTTTTCGAAGGCAAACATTTTCAGGCGCATGGCCAACTGTTGTTCATTTTTCAGAATCAAATTCAAACCCAATCAGTATATGAACCTTTTCTAAGCTTATTCCTATCATTCTAAGCAACAACATCATATAAACAACCATAAAACATGAGAGCACAAGAATATATACATACGATTATACATGTAACTGTAATACGTCATTTTAACATGCATTTTCAGCCCCAAAATATTAAAAACACATAGAAGACCGGGGTCTAGAACTCACCAATTGCAACCAACAAGTAAAACTCCTCCAAACTTGTGTGCACAAGAGTTCAAACACCTAAAACATAACCAAGCAAACAACAAAGCACAATGAACACATGAAAATCGGTTCTAAAGTCGAAAACCCCACAAACCGAATCAAAAATACAAAGAACACTCACCAAAGTGCGAATTTCAGCCTTTCTTCCTTGAATCTCCGTGAGAGCAGCTTCTTCTTCTTTCTTCTCTTTTCAGTTGAACACAGAAGTGGGGGAAAAGATATAAGGGTGGCCATACTCTTAAATATATTAAAATATTTGAGTTTTGTACTCTTTACACTTTGGCCCCCCTATACTTTGGTTCCTTTTCCCTTTTTGCAAGACACTTTTATTTTCTTTTCTTATTGCTTTTCTTTTCTTTTATTTTGACAAAATTTCGGGTGTTACATTCATGGTACATACATCAAGGTAATATCATTATTATCTTCAATTATCGTACATATTCGTTCGTTTAGCACTTTTTCATTATCTTTCACTTCTATCTAGATCGTGTCATAAGCTATGCCCCATCGTTAGGCACGAAGCCATCTTAGTCTTGGGGTTAAGCGACAAGGATCCCGTTTCACATGTATGGATCAGTCTCCAAGACTAACCCCCTGTGTGTACCCTCATGGGTTAGCCAAGATCGCACGCTACATCATACACAGTTGAGCTAACAACTCTTTAATGAGTTATGAACCTCTTTAAATTTGCTTGCAAGACTTTCATTCATACGTTATGTTCCACTTTTCATTATCTTTAATCTTTTGCTTCTTTTATGATAATACTTTACGTATAAGAGCATTATCACACCATGTAAAGTCACGTAATAATATGTAATAAGGAGCATCAATAACAGACCACAAACATGCGTAACATGAACAAATATAAACCACCAAAACATTCCAAATCTTAATCATTAATTTCTATTTCCCAAGATTTTAGAAAAATCCTAAGTCAACTTAGGCGCATGGGCACTATGTAGGCGCATGGGTACTATGTAGGCGCACGGGCAGTTGGGCGTATGGGAAAACTTAGGCGTATGGGAACACTTGGAGCATGGGTACTTTGTAGGCGCACGGGTAGTTGGGCGCATGGGAACACTTGGGCGCATGGGTACTATGTAGGCACACTGGCAGTTGGGCGCATGGGAAAACTTAGGCGCATAGGAACACTTGGGCGCATGGGTACTATGTAGGCGCACGGGCAGTTAGGCGCATGGGAAAATTTAGGCGCATGGGAACACTTGGGCGCATGGGTACTATGTAGGCACACGGGCAGTTAGGCACATGGGAAAACTTAGGCGTCTGGGAACACTTGGGCGCATGGGTACTATGAAGGCGCACGGGCAGTTGAGCGCATGTGAAAACTTAGGCGCATGGTAACACTTGGGTGCATGGGTACTATGTAGGCGCATGGGCAGTTGGGCGCATGGGCAGTTTACCAGTGAACTTAGTAGTATACTGCTGGTGTGTCATGGTTCCCGCCTCCAGCTATGAGAACTCTCTCTCAATCTTGTCAAGTTCCCTATGAGGACAAAACTCCTCGATCACCATCTTTTTCAGTTCACTCCATCTCATCCTCCCAACAGCTCTGCTGTACTCAGCCTGGACAATATTGTCCCACCAACATAAAGCCGAGTCCACAAATGAGTGGGTAGCAAACTTCACCTTTGGATCCTCCCTACATTCGCTGATCTCCAACACAGTCTCCATTTCTATCACCCATCGGTGAGCAGCAACAACATTCCCGTTACCATTAAAAGTCGGGGGCTTGCATCTTTGAAATGCCCCATTACTACACCCCTTGGCTCTTCCTCTTCCTCTTCATGGCTAGAGACGACCATCTCGGTTTCTGGTTGTTCCCCTTCACCTAAACCTCTCTCCTCACCCCTCTCCCAACGGTCCTCCTCCTCTCCTCCTTCTTTTTCTTTTCATCTTCCCTCACAACATGAATAACCTCGGTCACCATAAACGGCAGGATCGTCTGCATGACCTGATGAACTTCCTTCACAACTGCCTCTTTCACAGAGGTTCTCAGATTAGCACTCTCATCACTGCCTTCCTGGTGATGAAGCTCGGGCTCTGCAGGAGCCGTCTCAGCAGCCATAGCCTTGTTCATGGTGACACGTGGTCTAGCACCACGACCACCCTGTACACGACCTCAAGAAGCCTTTGAAGATCTACCTCTAGCCATCCTAAGCGCTATAAGATTCGAACACCAACAAAATCATTCAAGGTAATAGCTCAGTTTATGTCGAGTATAGTAAGTCCCTAATTACAGTGGCCAGTTGTGATTAGCCACTTACTTTACTCCTCATCCCCAAGCATCCCCTATCCTGAATACATCGGTATTCAAATCTACTAAGGGCACATAAATCAAATAGCATGCGCACATAATACCGGTTATTTAAGGAAAAAATAAATTACCTAATGGCACGTAGCTACTTGGGCTGGCATCCCTCCATTCGGTCCCATTCTCAGTTTAAGTTTAAGTTTTAAAAATAATTTACCCAATTCTCTTAAACTTTGGCTCTGATACCAACTTGTAAAGCCCCGTTCCTAGGAACCCATAGTTGGTCAATCACAACCTTATTTATAATAAGACACAATAAATTTCATAAAACATTGCAGCGGATTAATTTATCAAAAACCATTCATACATTAATATTTGATGTTGACAAATAATACATCATTGTTTTAAAAGAGTTACAAAAGAATATTTAGTTGTATTACAAAACAGCAACATTATCGTGCATGAAATGGATGCCAGTCTTTGCCCGCCAAGTAGCTTCACCCTCGTGCCATCCTCAGCAATAAGCTACCTGCTAACTGAAAATGCATAAAAAGTCAGCGTTGCTGATTCTAGTTTTATAAATAAGATACTTTTCTTTCATTTAAAACATTTTCTTTACTTTCGTACATGGTCATTCATTGTACATACATCAAGGTAATATCATTATTATCTTCCATTATCGCACATATGCGTTCGTTTCGCACTTTTTCATTATCTTTAACTTCTATCTAGATCCTGTCATAAGCTATGCCCCATCATTAGGCATGAAGCCACCTCAGTCTTGGGGTTAAGCGACAAGGATCCCGTTTCGCATGTATGGATCAGTCACCAAGTCTGACCCTCCTGTGTGTACCCTCATGGGCTAGCCAAGATCGTAAACTACATCGCACGCAGTTGAGCTAACAACTCTTTAATGAGTTGTGAACCTCTTTAAAATTGCTTGCAAGACTTTCATTCATTCGTTATGTTTCACTTTTCATTATCTTTAATCTTTCGCTTCTTTTATGATAATACTTTACGTATAAGAGCATTATCACACCATGTAAAGTCACGTAATAATATGTAATAAGGAGCATCAATAACAGACCACAAACATGCGTAACATGAACAAATATAAACCACCAAAACATTCTAGAGCTTAATTATTAATTTCTATTTCCTAAGATTTCAAAAAAATCCTATGTCAACTTAGGTGCATGGGCACTATGTAGGCGCATGGGTACTATGTAGGCCCACGAGCAGTTGAGTGCATGGGAAAACTTAGGTGCATGGGAACACCTAGGCGCATGGGTACTATGTCGGCGCACAGGCACTTGGGCGCATGGGAAAACTTAGGCGCATGGGAACACTTAGGCGCATGGGTACTATGTAGGCGCACGGGCAATTGGGTGCATGGGAAAACTTAAGCGCATGGGAACACTTGGGCGCATGGGTACTATGTAGGCGCACGGGCAGTTGGGCGCATGGGAAAACTTAGCCGCATGGGAACACTTGGGCGCATGCGTACTATGCAGGCGCACGAGCAGTTGGGCGCATGGGAAAACTTAGCCGCATGGGAACACTTGGGCGCATGGGTACTATGTAGGCGCATCGGCAGTTGGGCGCATGGGAAAACTTAGACGCATGGGAACACTTGGGCGCATGGTACAATGTAGGCACATCCTAACATATTCTTAGCCCGAATCTAGCATATTCTTAGCCCAAATCTAGCATACTAAGTACTTAGAACAAGCGTACAACCACATGATTCAGTCAAAACATTCACAAACACACACCCTCATGTAAAACAGGAGTAAACATACTGTTCTAACACATTGTGAGTTGTAAAATGATAGTTTATATGCATTTCAGCCCCCAAAACAAATTTAAAACAGAAAAATTGGGGACCTAGAACTCACCTACAGCAGCCTTCGAGTAAAACTCCTCCAAACTCGAGAGCACTTGGAGTTCAAACACCTAAACACACCAAAAACACACAACCGAACATAGAGGAACACATAAGACTCGGTCCAAAAGCTGAAAATCCAGCTGAAACCAAACAAAACACATGAAAAGCTCACCTCAAGCCGATCTTCTTCTTCTCTCTAAAAACCGATGGAAACTCTGTTGTTCTTCTTATTTTTTGCAGTCGAATCAGTTGATGGAGTAGGGTTGTGGGCGGCCATGCCTACCTTTTAAACATCATAATAATAAAGTTTGCCTCTTGCATAACTTTAACCCCTTAACTTGGGTTATTTCACCTTTCTTTCTTTATACTTCTCTTTTCTTTTCTCTTCTTTTTTTTGTAAATTTCCGGGTGTTACAAATCCACCCCCCTTATATAGGTTTTGTCCCCGAAACCTGTCACTCCTTGAATAGTTGTGGATAATGCTGTCTCATCTCTTCCTCGGTCTCCCATATAGACTTGGATCCCTTCCTGTTCCTCCACTATACTCGCACCAGTGGAACCACTTTATTCCGTAATCTCTTCTCTTTTCGGTTAATTATTGCCACTGGTTGCTCTACGTAATTGAGTCGTTCATCCACTTCAATGTCCTCCAGTGGTACAATTATATCATCATCAGCTAGGCACTTTCTCAGATGAGATACATGGAATGTTGGATGAATCCCACTTAACTCATTGGGTAGCTCCAACCTATAGGCCACCTCTCCTACTCAAGCAATGATTCGGAAAGGTCCTATATACCTCGGGCTCAGCTTACCTCGCTTTCTAAACCGAATGATCCCCTTCCAAGGTGAAACCTTCAGCATAACATTATCACCCACCTTGAATTCAATCAGTCTACGCCTCTTGTCAGCATACGACTTTTGCCTATCTTTTGCCGCCTTCATAAAGGCCTTGATCTTCTCCAACTTTTCAGTCATAGCCTCGATCACTTCAACGCTCCCCAACTCCTTCTGTTCGATGTCACCCTAACGTACGGGCGTTCTACACTTCTTACCGTATAGTATCTCATATGGTGGCATACCAATGCTGGCATGATAACTATTGTTGTATGAGAATTCATCTAACGGTAAGTGTTCGTCCCAACTTCCTCCTAAATCAATGATGCATGCTAGGAGCATATCCTCAAATGTCTGTATAGTTCTCTTTGACTGACCATCCGTCTGAGGATGATAAGCCGTACTGATGTGCAACCTCGTCCCCATCGCGTCATGAAATCTCTTTCAAAACTTGGATGTAAATCGAGTGTCACGGTCAGACACGATAGACACTGGTACACCATGACACATCACAATCTCTTTGATGAACAGATTCACCAACCTTTCAGATGAATGTCTCGCGGATCAGTAGAAAGTGAGCACTCTTCGTCAAACGATCAACTATCACCCATATAGCATCGTACCCCCTTGCCGTATATGGTAACTTCATAATGAAGTCAATGGTGATGTGCTCCCATTTCCACTCAGGTATATCCAAAGGTTGGATCTTCTCGTATGGCTTCTAATGCTCCGCCTTCACTTGCAAGCAAGTAAGGCACTTACTCACATACTCCGCTACCTCACGCTTCATACCCGGCCACCAGTACACTTTCTTCATATCATGATACATCTTTGTAGCACTGGGATGAATGGAGTATCGAGTGTTATGAGATTCATCCATGATTCGCTATAACAACTGACTCCTAGGTCCAGCTCCAAAGCCTTAAATGTAATTTGAGACTTGTTTTTTTTTCAAGATTTCATTTGTTTGATGTACCCTCTTCTTTGTGATTGATTAATTTTGTAATTTAATCTTACCTGTATGATTCTTGCATGACTTGCCTTAGTCTTTAAACTAATTCATAAGGATAGAAAAGACTTGCTACCCTAATAACAACACCAAAATAATAAAATTTAAAGTCTTCATCCGCATTTCTTAGTCTTCATCCGCATTTCTTTGGTTGTTCACCTGCATTTCATTGATTTCCGTTCGCATTTCTTTGATTTTTCACTTAGGCGCATGACAACTATTCAGGCGCCCTGAAAGTGGGTGCATGAGCACTGTTCGGGCGTTTTTGCAACACTTAGCCTTTTTTAAAATGTCCGAACCCTTCTAGAAGCATTTTGAACTGGTCTGCACACCTCCAAACCGGCCAATGCATGGGCTGTTGCCATGCATTCGGCCATTTCACAACCCAACCCTCTTCCCCTCAGTTCTCCCTAACGCGAACCCACACTCCATCTCTTCCTTTAAAAACCGAAGTTCCTACTTCCTTCACCCTTTCCACACTCTCTCGAATTCTCTCTACACTTGACTCTTCTCTCTCGACAAATAATGCAACCAAACCCAAGAACTTTTCAGCTTTCAACCGAGTAGAAACAAGAACTCCCAAGTTTCAAGACTCTCGGATCAACCACTCTTGCACTTTCTGAATCACTCTAATCATGGGTTATTCTTCGTGTAAGTTTTCTTGTACCCGAACAACTATTATTGTTGTATCTCTACTTTTCTTGCCTTTGAGTCCTATTTCCTTGTTCAAAGGCGGAAACCCACGACCCAGTTGCGACTTTGGTGTGACTTACTGCTCCTCAAAAGGTACACACTTCATCATACTCGTTTACCTTGTATTTGTGCATTTGAATCTACTGAAAACCCCTTTTCATGGGTTTTCAGGACCATCCAACCATCTGTCCCGAATCTAACCCCCATTCCACACTTAAAAACATGTTTATCTTATAAACATTTTTATAACCTGGACTTATCGATTTCAGAAGGGACTTGGGTGTTTTAACCCGAAATTTCATGTTACACATTTGTAAATTATTGCTTTAATACCCCAACCTTGACCAGGTTTATTTGTACTATTGCATCCGTGGGTATAGTCTGAATTTTCAAAATGTTTGATGATGCTAAAAGGTTATTATTATGGGTTGGATGATTTGGTTTGGTGTTATGGACCTTAGAAGTATGTTTAAAGACCCAAATAGGTGATGGAGGTACCTAATAATGGCCAAATCCTTAAAAAGTATTAACAACTTGTTAGAAACAAAATTTTTAGGCCTTATAACTAATAAATCAGTGGCTAAAACTGGACTTGGTGAAATTTTTGGGTTAACATGTAAATCTTTATGAACTTATTTAGCTTTAACAACCCTAACAGGGAGATTTTTGGATGAGATTCTAAAAATAATGTAACGAGCCTAAAAACCAATGAAACCATAATATTTCAGTGAGTTTGAGGACCTCAAACTTGTATTTTGATGAAAAGATTTGAAATGGAAAGAACCAACTTCGGGGTAAAATTTTAATTTTGGAAACTTGAAGGACTAAAGTGTAAATTCTGAAACATCGACCATTTTTCAGTAAGTTTATGACCAAAAACTATTGTTATACTTACTTTCATGTAAGAGTCTGTGGGAAACCAAAAACGGTCGTATCACGCCAAAAACCCCAACTTTCCTAAAAATGAAACTTTTCGACACAAATTTTCTAAGGGATGTGGTCATATGTATTTTTAAACATATCTTACCTTTGCTCACCCTCCCGATAGTCTAAGAACCTATAGCTTATGCATATATCTTGCTCATAGGATGCTAGGACCTGAATCTATCTGTGTGAAGAATCTTTGATCTGTCTAAGGTGAGTTTCTAGTGTTCTCTTTTTACTATTGATTTGGGATGAAGCATGCTCTGTTTGAACCAAACTTATTTGAGTACTATTATGCGATGCTATTGTATGTTGTGGCTATGGTTAGAACCTGCATCTTTGTATCATAATCATTAATTCTATATGAACCGCTTGATTATATTGGTAGATCTACTTGGGGAATCCCCCACACACAGTGCCTTCCGATGAGAAGGGTACCACACTGAGATCCTGCGGGGTCGTTACTATGGTGTACTACCCGGCAAGTATGGTATACTGTTCTAAGGCTCAGTTTCCCCTATGGGATATACCGGCAACATAAGTTTAGAAGAGGCTAGCCGGGGCTGAGTGCAGGGTTGATTGTGATCCCACAACTGTGATACTATGTTTTTAAACTTAACTTTGGATTCAATGAGTCCTTTTGTTTTTAAACTTTAAACACTTGAACTCACCAACCTTTTAGTTGACACAAATTCTTTTTGAGCATGTTTCAGGTAATCCTTGATGAGCTTGGATTTTATGAAGACTCTAAAGCTGGCTTAGTACCGTGACTACCCCCTGGCATTACTAGGACTTTTAAAACATTTGAGACATTTTGATTTGTTGGGCGTTAACTTGGATAATTTTGTAATGGACAAAAATTTATGTAATGTAATGCCATTGTGATTCTCTCCTTGTGTGCTCTTGTGTGGTTTGTTTCCGCTGCCATGTATGTTGCTAATCTGCGACGTCCCACCTTCTTCTCGGCCCGGGGTGTGACAGATTGGTATCAGAGCTACAGGTTGTAGAGAAATCGGGAATACCATAGTAGACCCTAGGCTACAACCATGATACCTTAGGACTGTCCTTGTTTTGGAATAAGTGGGTTGGGTAAATTGATGATTACACTTGATCATCGTAATCATGAATTTACTGGACGCGTGAATTCCGACACGATCCCCTATTTGGTGTTAAAAATCTTTTCATTTGCCTGGAAAATGTTTTGAGTGAATCTAAATTTGTTTTATCTCTGCGGTAACCTGTGCTTTCACTATTAAGAGATACTACTACCATTGTTACTGTTGTAACTACTATTATGAGATATTATCATCACTACTACCATGAGCTATGAGAAACCAAATTACTCATGATGATTTGACAGGAACTCGAAGACTATGGCCAACAACGGAAAAACTCCCGCATTACCCGTAGATGAGACCGCCCATGTAGGACGGCTAAGGAGGGCGACTTCCCCGTCTCAATATGAGGAGTACATTAGGCGGTGAAGTCACCCTAGATTGATATCTATTACATCTGATGACACCGAGCCATCCGAAGATTCATCCCTGACATCTCAGACGAGGAGCCGGACCCGCTCCAACTCACCTCATGTCACAGCGCCTACCCATTCGCCCATCCCACCTATTGGGAATAGGGGCGTGCGAGTTATCACAAGGCTGCGAAAGAGCACTAGACCTGGAGCATCTGTCTCATTTAGGATGCCACCTCCTCCTACGACAGCTCCTACACCGGCACCTTCGATGATGGGACCGCCCAGACACCAACATCAGGACGAGTTCTGGATACCGCCTAGATGTGGCATGTATGATGGCCCGAGCGTTCTAGCTACAGATCGCTACTCGCAGTCCAGCCGCCGTGCTAGTGACTTTGGTCCTTTTGACCCTGTGCTGAGTGACATACTGAGGACCATTCAGTGCCACGAGCTCACACTCCAGCACACCACGCGGACCTCGCAGTCCGCCCAATTTCAGGCACTAACGGCGTCCCATGGTGTCTAGCACTTGGAGCAAGAACAAAAGAAGAAGGGGTCAGGCTGGTTCGGGTGGTTAAAGAAGAGATGGCAATAGTGATGGACTGACGTTGATTATTGAATGATGCTACCATTATGAGAAACTATTTATTTCTGACACTATTTTTGGGGGTGATGGCACCTTCCAACTTGTATTGCTACGAAACTATTGACTCTGTTTGATGCTTGTTTTACTATCTAAGATTGAACTTCTTTTATGATACTACCTTATCCATTGCAGGTTGCCTGATTTGGGTTATACATTAGTATATTCTAGGGATCTAATGTGATTGCCTTTTTGAATTGCTAATTGACTCTATGAATATATGAGACTATGTATGATTCACTATGTGTTGTGAGTGTCTTCGTGTGTTTTGTGGAGCGACCTTAGGGAGTCAATTGGTGTTTGGGATACTCAAAACAAAATTTATGAGACACTAAATGAGTTTATCTATGATTGACACTAGAATGCCGCCTAGAGGAGAAACACGCGGAGGAAGAAACAGGGGTGTTGGACGCCCCAGGGGTCGAGGTGAGAACCGACCACCCACGCCACCTAGGGCCGACCCTGAGGAAAATACTAACCTTGAAAATGATGAAAGGTTCGCCAACTTGGTGGCCCAACAAATGGAAAATGCTATCCCCACCATCATTGCGCAAATAAATGTTGATCGGGGAATACAACCCAGAATGATGAACCCGGAAACAATTTGGGAGATGCTGAGAATGCTGAAGAGGTAAGAACCGGGTGTTCTTACAAAACTTTCATGTCATGCAAGCCAAAAGATTTCTTCGGCACTGAGGGAGCAATAGACACCTACCGCTGGCTGGATGAAATGGAAGCTATGCTCGATATAAGCGAGTGCAAGAATGAGCATATGGTCAGGTTTGCCTCACAATCCCTAAAGGGGCCAGCCTTAGAATGGTGGAAGTCTATCGTTCAGCCAAGGGGTAGGGATGCTGCCGGCCGCATGAAATGGTCAGAATTTCAAGAACCGATGACCGGTAAGTACTGTCCAATGAACCAGCTGGAGTAGCTTGAGGCAAAATTTCTGAGCCTAGAAATGAGGGGCTCGAACTACACTGAATATATCAATCGATTCTTAGCTCTATCCAGACTTGTGCCTCACTTGGTAACTCCCGAATCTAAAGGTGTAGCCCGATTTATCTGGGGTCTGCATCCCAGAGTCAGAAGCATGGTCCGATATGCTAGACCTACAACCCTCCAATCGGCTGTCGATCTTACTGACAGCTTAACGGACGACCTGATTAGGGCCGGATGGACAGATCAGGGGAGGAATGAGTATAAGAAGAGGTTGACGGGTGAGAAGAGAAGGTGGATCGATGTTTGAAGGGCCAGTGGCGGAGGTAATAGCTCAAGCAGGGGAGCCGATGAAAGGGAAAGACATGATGAACAAGGGGCAAGAGGCCAAAGGTTGTATGTAGGTACCAACCCCTTATGCACATAATGCAAACTGCACCACCAAGGGAATGCAATCCGATGCCCTTTTTTAGGTGCAAATGAACTGGCCACCTGATAAAGGATTGTACCTTCGAGCCCGGGAAGCAATGCTACGAATGCGGGGATCCGGGACACATGCGAAACAAGTGTCCCAAGCTAGCAAGAGACAAGGACGCTAGGCCTAACAAGTCTAAAGGGAGAGCGTTCGTAATGGACCCTAATGGTGCCCGCAAGGACCCCGATGTGGTAAACAGTACGTTCCTCATTAATAACCACCCTGTTATTGTTTTGTTTGATACTGGGGCAAGTGGTAGTTTTGTTTCTACTACATTTAGACATTTAATTGATTCGGAAGTTTGTACTCTAGCTGATGCTTACACGGTAGAATTAGCCGATGGCAAGATAATAGAAACCAGTGAAATTATCAAGGGTTGCACGATAGAGTTAGAGGGTAACCCGTTTAAAATAGACTTGATGTCTATTACGCTAGGAGGATTTGATGTAGTTGTGGGAATGGGTTGGTTAGCAAAATATAAGGCTGTAATTGTGTGTGGTGAATGCTTGCTTAGGATACCTTTAACTGATGGAAGCACACTAACGATCCATGGTGAAAAAAATGACACGCTTTACCCCATGATTTCTCACCTAAAGGCTACTAAGAGCCTCCGCAAGGGATGCTCAACCTTCATAGTCTACGTAATGAAAGCAAAAGAGGAAAAGAAAATCAAAGATATACAAGTGGTGGCCGAGTACCCAAAAGTTTTTCCCGAGGACCTACCGGGACTCACTCCGACTAGACAGGTTGAATTCCAGATAGATCTAGTGCCTGGTGCCGTACCAGTGGCCAAGGCACCCTACCGACTAGCTCCACCCGAGATGAAGGAACTAATGGTGCAAATCCAAGAATTGCTGGATAAGGGATTAATTCGGCCAAGTGTTTCTTTATGGGGTGAACCGGTATTGTTCATTAAGAAGAAGGATGGGACCCTACGAATGTGTATTGACTTTCATGATCTTAACAAGCTTACAATCAAGAATCTCTATCCTCTCCCAAGAATTGATGACTTGTTTGACCAACTGCAAGGAGCCAGCTACGTCTCCAAAATAGACTTAAGATCGGGATATCACCAACTAAAGGTGAGAGAAGAAGATGTACCCAAGACAGCTTTTCGAATCAGGTATGGACACTATGAATACTTAGTCATGCCCTTCGGACTGACAAATGCACCCGCCACATTCATGGATCTCATGAACCGAGTGTGCCGTCCATACATAGACAAATTTGTCATTGTGTTTATTGATGACATCCTGATCTACTCTCGTAGCCAAGAAGAGCACGTGAAGCACCTCAGACTGATTCTTGAACTGCTCAAGAATGAACAGCTTTATGCAAAATTCTCCAAATGTGAGTTTTGGATACGCGAAATCTAGTTTTTAGGGCATGTGGTGAACAAAGAGGGAATTCAAGTAGACCCGTCAAAGATTGAAGCCATTAAAAATTGGAAAATCCCTGAAACCCCTACAGAGATAAGGCAATTTCTTGGTTTAGCTGGATACTACCGAAGGTTTATTAAGGACTTCTCCCGAATTGTACAGCCATTGACCACTCTAACCAAGAAGAATACAACCTTCACATAGGGTAAAGAACAGAATGATGCATACAAATTACTCAAGGAGAAGCTGTGTAGTGCACCTATCCTCTCCCTACCTGAAGGCGTTGATGATTTTGTAGTCTATTGCGACGCCTCGCATCAAGGACTGGGACGTGTGTTGATGCAGCGAGATAAGGTGATTGCTTACGCATCCAGATTATTGAATGAGCATGAGAGAAACTATACTACCCACAATCAAGAATTAGGTGCCATGGTGTTTGCCCTCAAGATATGGAGACACTACCTTTATGGTACCAAATGCATCATCTACACTGACCATAAAAGTCTGCAACACATTCTGGATCAAAAGATGCTGAATATGCGCCAGCGAAGGTGGGTAGAACTACTGAGCGATTATGATTGTGAGATTCGCTACCACCTAGGAAAGGCCAATGTGGTAGCTGATGCTCTAAGTAGAAAGGAAAGGGAGAAACCCCTTCGTGTCCGTGCTCTGAGAATGAGCATGTACACCAGTCTTACCACTAGATTGATAGAAGCACAAAAGGAAGCCTTGAGCAAGGACAAACTAGCTGAAGAAATGCTAACAGGAATGGAAAAACGTTTGGAATTGTGTAGTGACGGGCTGTATAAGCACGAGGGAAGAACGTGGATACCGAAACATGGGGGAATTAGAGAGATAGTCCTGGATGAGGCACACAAATCTAGATACTCCGTTCATCCAGGAAGTGACAAAATGTATCAGGACTTGAGGGTTCTTTTCTGGTGGCCTGGGTTAAAGAAATCCATTGCCACCTATGTGGGGAAATGCCTGACGTGTGCGATGGTAAAGGTCAAGAACCAAAAGCCATCAGGAACCTTACAACAGTCTGAAATCCCTAAGTGGAAATGGGATAACATTACGATGGACTTCATTAGAAAGTTACCAAGAACTTCTCGTGGGCACGATGCAATCTGGGTAATAGTGGATAGACTGACCAAATCAGCTCATTTCCTACCCATACGAGAATACTACGATTTACCGAAGCTAGCGTGACTGTACATCGATGAGATAGTAAGAAGACATGGAGTGCCCCTATCGATTATCTCAGACGGTGATAGTCGTTTCACTTCACGATTCTGGAAGTCTCTCCAACAAGACTTAAGCACCACATACCACCCTCAAACTGATGGGCAAAGTGAAAGAACCATTCAAAAACTGGAGGACATGTTGAGAGCTTACGTGATTGATTTCGGGGGAAGTTGGGATATCCACCTTCCTCTAGTGGAATTCTCCTACAATAATAGCTACCACGCAAGTTTAAAAGCAGCTCCCTATGAAGCCCTGTATGGCAGAAAGTGCCGGTCACCTTTGAGCTGGAATGAGATTGGTGATAGCCAAATAATGGGGCCTGATATTGTAATGGAGACCACGGATAAAGTATTCAAGATTAAGGAATGATTAAGAACAGCCAGTGATCGTCAAAACAAGTACGCCGGTAGAAGGCGGAGGCCCCTAGAATTTCAAGTGGGCGATAGAGTGATGCTAAAAGTGGCGCTGTGGAAAGGCACGGTGAGATTTGGCAAGAAGGGCAAATTAAGTCCAAGATACATTGGACCATTTTAAATCTTATCGAGAGTTGGCTCGGTAGCATACCAATTAAGGCTACCCCAAGTGTTGAGCTACGTACATGACACTTTTCATGTGTTAAATTTGAAGAAGTATTTCGTAGACAAGGCCTTGGAACTTCCATTGAAAGATGCCAAAATCACTAATGAGTTGAAGTTTGTGGAATAGCCCATAGAGATTACTGACCGACTGGTCCAGAAAATTAGACGAAGTCGTATACCCAAAGTCAAAGTAAGATGGAACTCTAGTCGAGGACCCGGATTTATATGGGAACGAGAAGATGTGATGAGGAAGGAGTATCCCCACCTCTTTAAGCCCACTTGTCCAGAATCTAATCGACGCTAAAATTTTGGGACGAAATTTCCTAAATGGTGGGTGAATGTAACAACTGACTCCTAGGTCCAGCTCCAAAGCCTTAAATGTAATTCGATACTTGTTTCTTTTTTTTCAAGATTTCATTCGTTTGATGTACCCTCTTCTTTGTGATTGATTAATTTTGTAATTTAATCTTACATGTATGATTCTTGCATGACTTGCCTTAGTCTTTAAACTAATTCATAAGGATAGAAAAGACTTGCTACCCTAATAACAACACCAAAATATTAAAATTTAAAGTCTTCATCCGCATTTCTTAGTCTTCATCCGCATTTCTTAGTCTTCATCCACATTTCTTAGTCTTCATCCACATTTCTTAGTCTTCATCCGCATTTCTTTGGTTGTTCACCCGCATTTCATTGATTTCAGTCGGCATTTCTTTGATTTTTCTCTTAGGCGCATGACAACTATTCAGGCACCCTGAAAGTGGGCGCACGAGCACTGTTCGGGCATTTTTTCCACACTTAGCATTTTTTAAAATGTCTGAACCCTTCTAGAAGCATTTTGACCCGGTCTGCACACCTCCAAACCGGCCAATGCATGGGCTGTTGCCATGCATTCGGCCATTTCACCACCCAACCATCTTCACCTCGGTTCTCCCTAACCCGAATCCACACTCCATCTCTTCCTTCAAAAACTGAAGTTCCTACTTCCTTCACCCTTTCCACACTCTCTCGAATTCTCTCTACACTTGACTCTTCTCTCTCGGCAAATATTGCAACCAAACTCGAGAACTGTTCAGCTTTCAACCGAGCAAAAACAAGAACTCCCAAGTTTCAGAACTCTCGGATCAACCACTCTTGCACTTTTTGAATCATTCTAATCAAGGGTTATTCTTCGTGTAAGTTTTCTTGTACCCGAACAACTATTATTGTTATATCTCTACTTTTCTTTCCTTTGAATCCTATTTCCTTGTTCAAAGGCAGAAACCCACGACCCAGTTGCGACTTTGGTGTGACTTACTGCTCCTCAAAACGTACACACTTCATCATACTAGTTTACCTTGTGTTTGTGCATTTGAATCTACCCGAAAACCCCTTTTCATGGGTTTTCAGGACCATCCAACCATCTGTCCCGAATCTAACCCCCATTCCACACTTAAAAACCTGTTTAAAATATCTTATAAACATTTTTATAACCTGGACTTATCAATTTCAGAAGGGACTTGGGTGTTTTAACCTGAAATTTCATGTTACACATGTGTAAATTATTGCTATAATACCCTAACCTTGACCAGGTTTATTTGTACTGTTGCATCCGTGGGTATAGTCTAAATTTTCAGAATGTTTGATGATGCTAAAAGGTTATTATTATGGGTTGGATGATTTGGTTTGGTGTTATGGACCTTAGAAGCATGTTTAAAGACCCGAATAGGTGATGGAGGTACTTAATAATGGCCAAATCCTTAAAAAGTATTAACAACTTGATAGAAACAAAATTTTTAGGCCTTATGACTAATTAATCTGTGGCTAAAACCGGACTTGGTGAAATCTTCTGGGCCCGAGGTGTGACATTCACCCCCGTAGGTCTCCATAACGAAGGATCCACATTCCCCCGAAGCGAGTTCTAACTCCGAGAGTGTATTCACCCAACTCCATGACTAGACCTCTCATCCTTTCAGAGTTAAGGTGAACTTATTTCAATGCCTGATCTTGGAACCCCTTGAGTTGTGTCATCACATCGGAGGTCATCACCAACCGGTAAGCTTTCACCCGAATTGGCTCGGGCCTCTCCTTTCGGCTAAGGGCATCCACCACTACGTTGGCCTTGCCCGGATGGTAGTGGATCTCATAATCATAATCCTTGATCAACTCTAACCACCTCCTTTACCTCATATTGAGGTCCTTCTGCTTAAAGAAGTATTTCAAGCTCTTATGGTCAGTGAAGATAGTGCACTTCGTCCCGTACAAGTAGTGCCTCCAAATCTTCAATGTAAAGACCACAACCGCTAGCTCCAAGTCATGAGTAGGGTAATTAGCCTCATGGATTATTAACTGTCAGGACGCATAGGCCATAACCCGTCCCCGTTACATCAGTACGCAACCCAATCCTGAATAAGAAGCATCTGAATAGACCACCAAGTCTTAATTCCCTTCTAGTAACATCAAGACAGGAGCTTGAGTCAATCTTTTCTTTAACTTCTCAAAAGCATTCTCCTATTCCAGACCCCATACAAACTTCACATCCTTGTGGGTCAGCTTGGTCAATGGTGAGGCTATCTTAGAAAAGTCTTGAATAAATCTCTTGTAATAGCCTGCCAAACCCAAGAAACTACGGATCTCGGATGGCGTCTTTGGAGTCTTCCATTGCATCACCGCCTCCACCTTTGCCGGGTCTACCATGATCCCTTCGGAACTTACCAAATGACCCAAAAACTGAACCTCGCGCAACCAGAAAGCGCACTTGGAGAACTTAGCATACAACTTCTCTCTTCTAAGTGTCTCTAATACCTCACGAGTGTGACTGTCATGCTCTTCTTCGCTCTTCGAATAAATCAGGATATCATCGATAAACACAATCACTATTATCCAACATCGGCCAACACACCTGGTTCATCAAATCCATAAAGGCAGCTGGCATGTTAGTTAGACCAAAAGACATAACGAGAAACTCGTAGTGTCCATAACGTGTGAGGAAAGTTGTTTTGGGGATATCTTACTCCTTCACCTTCATCTGATGGTAACCAGATCAGAGATCTATTCTCGAAAACCAATTGGCACCTTGGAGCTGATCAAACAAGTCATCAATTCTGGGTAGTGGATATCGGTTTTTCACCGTCAACTTGTTTAACTCATGGTACTCGATGCACATCCTCATACTACCATCCTTCTTCTTTACAAACAAGACCGGAGCACCCCAGGGAGAGATACTCGGTCGAATGAACCCTTTGTCCAACAACTCTTGCAACTGAACCATCAGTTCCTTCATCTCAGATGGAGACAATCGATACGGTGCCTTGGCAACAGGTTGAGCACCAGGTATCAAGTCGATCTGGAACTCGATCTCACGGTCCGGTGGCACATCTGGTAAATCTTCTAAGAACATGTCTGGAAAGTCACACACAACTGGTACTTCGGACAATTATGGTACTGACGCATCCACATCCTTCACGTAAGCCAAGTAGCCACTACATCCACATTTCATGCATTTCTCTGCCACCACCAACGCAATCACCTTCGGAACCGTAGTAACTCGACCACCGTAGATCATCATCGAACATCCATCAGGCGTAGTCAATCGGATCATCTTCTTACGACACACAATATTTGCCTCATAGGCTGCTAGCCAATCCATCCCTAGAACCACATCGAATCAGCTTAGGGGCATCATAAATAATTTAGCAGAGAACCTATGGCCTTCCAATTCTATGTCACAACCCTCTATCAGATCAGAAATCCTGGTAGACTTACCAATGGCAGTTTCTACATCGAAGGGCTCATCAATCTTTCTACTCCTAACAGGCAACTTAGCACAGAAAGCAGCAGAAATAAAACTCTTACTAGCACCAGAATCGAATAATACAGAGGCACAAGTTTGGTTATTAGTAACGTACCTGACATGACATCAGGGTCCACTCTAGCCTCCTCCTGGGTCATCGTGAATGCTCAGGCTTTGCTCTCTGCCTATCATTCTCGGTCCCTTTCTTTGCCCCAAAACTTTCAGCCCTTGGCTTCTTGCAATCCATACTCAGATGGCCCTCTTCACCACAGTTATAACATCTTACAACCCCACACTCTTTTGCCATATGACCGGGCTTCCCACACTTGAAGCAGAGATTCAGTCCCCACTTACACTCCTCTGTAAGTTCCTTCCCGCACTTACCACACCTTTTCATTCCCGTACCTGATGTTACTACCCTTCGATCATCCACCCTTGCCCTCTTGTTATTTCGAGCGAAACCACCACGATCAAACCGCTTCCCATTCCAGTTCCTGACACCACCACCCTTCTTACTCACCTCTACCACTGCCACCTCTCTCTCATCATACAACCTCCCTGCCAGATCGACCATCGACCTAAAAGTACTCGGCCGGGCGGCGATCATGTGCCTGCGGATATCTGCCTGCAAACCCTGGATATACCTCTTGATCTTCCTTGACACCGGCATCACCTGATCAGGCACCAGCCTTGCCATCTCATTGAACTTAGTAGTATACTGCTGGTGTGTCATGGTTCCCGCCTCCAGCTGTGAGAACTCTCTCTCAATCTTGTCAAGTTCCCTATGAGGACAAAACTCCTCGATCACCATCTTTTTCAGTTCACTCCATCTCATCCTCCCAACAGCTCTGCTGTACTCAGCCTGGACAATATTGTCCCACCAACATAAAGCCGAGTCCACAAATGAGTGGGTAGCAAACTTCACCTTTGGATCCTCCCTACATTCGCTGATCTCCAACACAGTCTCCATTTCTCTCACCCATCGGTGAGCAGCAACAACATTCCGTTACCATTAAAGTCGGGGGCTTGCATCTTTGAAATGCCCCATTACTACACCCTTGGCCTCTTCCTCTTCATGGCTAGAGACGACCATCTCGGTTTCTGGTTGTTCCCCTTCACCTAAACCTCTCTCCTCACCCCTCTCCCAACGGTCCTCCTCCTCTCCTCCTTCTTTTTCTTTTCATCTTCCCTCACAACATGAATAACCTCGGTCACCATAAACGGCAGGATCATCTGCATGACCTGATGAACTTCCTTCACAACTGCCTCTTTCACAGAGGTTCTCAGATTAGCACTCTCATCACTGCCTTCCTGGTGATGAAGCTCGGGCTCTGCAGGAGCCGTCTCAACAGCCATAGCCTTGTTCATGGTGACACGTGGTCTAGCACCACGACCACCCTGTACACGACCTCGAGAAGCCTTTGAAGATCTACCTCTAGCCATCCTAAGCGCTATAAGATTCGAACACCAACAAAATCATTCAAGGTAATAGCTCAGTTTATGTCGAGTATAGTAAGTCCCTAATTACAGTGGCCAGTTGTGATTAGCCACTTACTTTACTCCTCATCCCCCAAGCATCCCCTATCCTGAATACATCGATATTCAAATCTACTAAGGGCACATAAATCAAATAGCATGCGCACATAATACGGTTATTTAAGAAAAAAATAAATTACCTAATGGCACGTAGCTACTTGGGCTGGCATCCCTCCATTCGGTCCCATTCTCAGTTTAAGTTTAAGTTTTAAAAATAATTTACCCAATTCTCTTAAACTTTGGCTCTGATACCAACTTGTAAAGCCCCGTTCCTGGGAACCCATAGTTGGTCAATCACAACCTTATTTATAATAAGACACAATAAATTTCATAAAACATTGCAGCGGATTAATTTATCAAAAACCATTCATACATTAATATTTGATGTTGACAAATAATACATCATTGTTTTAAAAGAGTTACAAAAGAATATTTAGTTGTATTACAAAACAACAACATTATCGTGCATGAAATGGATGCCAGTCTTTGCCCGCCAAGTAGCTTCACCCTCGTGCCATCCTCAGCAATAAGCTACCTGCTAACTGAAAATGCATAAAAAGTCAGCGTTGCTGATTCTAGTTTTATAAATAAGATACTTTTCTTTCATTTAAAACATTTTCTTTACTTTTGTACATGGTCATTCATTATACATACATCAAGGTAATATCATTATTATCTTCCATTATCGCACATATGCGTTCGTTTTGCACTTTTTCATTATCTTTAACTTCTATCTAGATCCTGTCATAAGCTATGCCCCATCATTAGGCATGAAGCCACCTCAGTCTTGGGGTTAAGCGACAAGGATCCCGTTTCGCATGTATGGATCAGTCACCAAGACTGACCCCCCTGTGTGTACCCTCATGGGCTAGCCAAGATCGCAAACTACATCGCACGCAGTTGAGCTAAAAACTCTTTAATGAGTTGTGAACCTCTTTAAAATTGCTTGCAAGACTTTCATTCATTCGTTATGTTCCACTTTTCATTATCTTTAATCTTTCGCTTCTTTTATGATAATACTTTACGTATAAGAGCATTATCACACCATGTAAAGTCACGTAATAATATGTAATAAGGAGCATCAATAACAGACCACAAACATGCGTAACATGAACAAATATAAACCACCAAAACATTCCAAATCTTAATCATTAATTTCTATTTCCCAAGATTTCTGAAAAATCCTAAGTCAACTTAGGCGCATGGGCACTATGTAGGCGCATGGGTACTATGTAGGCACACGGGCAGTTGGGCGTATGGGAAAACTTAGGCGTATGGGAACACTTGGAGCGTGGGTACTTTGTAGGCGCACGGGTAGTTGGGCGCATGGGAACACTTGGGCGCATGGGTACTATGTAGGCACACAAGCAGTTGGGCGCATGGGAAAACTTAGGCGCATAGGAACACTTGGGCGCATGGGTACTATGTAGGCGCACGGGCAGTTAGGCGCATGGGAAAATTTAGGCGCATGGGAACACTTGGGCGCATGGGTACTATGTAGGCACACGGGCAGTTAGGCACATGGGAAAACTTAGGCGTCTGGGAACACTTGGGCGCATGGGTACTATGAAGGCGCACGGGCAGTTGAGCGCATGTAAAACTTAGGCGCACGGTAACACTTGGGTGCATGGGTACTATGTAGGCGCATGGGCAGTTGGGCGCATAGGCAGTTTACCAGTTCTAACTTATACTAATTTTAGTCCCCTTCATCATCCTAACGTATTCTTAGCCCAAATATAACATACTAAGCACTTAGAACAAGCATACAACCATATGACTCGGTCAAAACATTCACAAACACACATCCCACGTAAAACAGGGGTAAACATAAGGTTCCAACACATTGTCAGTTGTAAAATGACAGTTTATATGCATTTCAGCCCCTAAAACAAGTTTAAAACACAAAAATTAAGGACCTAGAACTCACCTACAGCAGCCTTCAAGTAAAACTCCTCCAAACTGAGAGCACTTGGAGTTCAAACACCTAAACACACCAAAAACACACAACCGAACACAGAGGAACACATAATACTCGGTCCAAAAGCTAAAAATCCAGCTGAAACTGAACAAAGCACACGAAAAGTTCACCTCATGCCGATCTTCTTCTTCTCTCTAAAAACCGATGGAAACTCTGTTGTTCTTCTTTTTTTTGCAGTCGAATCAGTTGGTGGAGCAGGGTAGTGGGCGGACATGCCCACCTTTTAAACATCTTAATAATAAAGTTTTCCTCTTGCACAACTTTAACCCCTTAACTTGGGTTATTTCACCTTTCTTTCTTTATACTTCTCTTTTCTTTTCTCTTTTTTTTTTGTAAATTTTCCGGTGTTACACCATGAAGGTTTTGTAGGAACATCCATTCCTTATCTCCTCAGCCTCATTCGTGTTGCCTTCATCATTTCTAGGTCCTCTTCTTCCGGTTGCGATTCCCCAGTCTGCATGGATCTGGGCGATGATGGTTGGAATAGCATTAGCGATTTGCTGAGCCACTAGGTTAGCGATTCTGTCTTCATTCTCGTGGTTGACATTTTCTCCACGTGGGGTTTCTGGTGGAGTAGGTGGTTGATTTCCACCCTGGTTCCTATGTCGTACATCTTCCTCATTTCTTCCCCTATGAATTCCTCGTCTAAGTGGCATTCTGGTGTCATCATAGGTAAACTTATTTAGTATCTCATAAATTGGTTTCAAGTATCCCGTTACATTGATTTTTACTCCTATTAGTCACATCACCAAACACTTGAAATCCATACATGTATAGTTGTTTCATTCGAGTAACATGGAGTTAATAAATTCCATAAGGTAACAAGATTATTTCTGGGAATATACTATTGCATATACCTATTTTAGGCACCCTGCAAAGGTTAGTATCATAAGAGAAAATTCATAAATAGCTAAATGTAGCATCAATTAAGCAAAATATAGTAGTATCATAGTATCATAAATTGGAAGGTGCCATCACCCCCATAAGATAATATTAGTGTCTGAGATAAATAAAATTGTTTCTTCAAATAGTTCTGAACCCTAAGCCAATCAATTAGATATCACCCCCCATCATCCCTGCCACCTCTTCTTAAGCCACCCAAACCAGCCTGAACTCTTCTTCTTCTGCTCCTGCTCCAAGCATTGAACACCATGAGAAGCCATCATTACATGGAACTGGGCTAACTGTGATGTCCGCGTGGCGTGCTGAAGAGTCACCTCATGAAGCTGAATAGTCCTAAGTATATCACTCAGTGTGGGGTCTGAAGGACCAAAATCACTAGCCTAACGGCTCGACTGGAGTAAGGGTCTCCAGCAAGAACACTCGGGCCGTCATACATTCTACGCTTAGGCGGCATCCAATACTCGTCTCGCGGTTGGCGTCGGGGGGGGGGGGGGTCAATCACTGGAGATGTTAGTACGGGAGCCATCGCAGGAGGAGGTGGAGGGGGCGGCATCCTAAAGGAAACAGAGGCTCCTGGCCTAGTACTCTTACCGGTCGTGTAATGACACATGCGCCCCTATTCCCGATAGGCGGGATAGGTGAGTAAGTGGGTGTAGTGACGTGCGGTGAGTGGGAGCGTGTTCTGGTTCTCTTTAGGGATGATGGAGAACGTCTTCCGTGGGTTCTGTGTCATCATATGTCACCGACATCCATCCAGGATGACTGCATCTCCACAAGTACTCTCACACTGCGACAGAGGCGTTGCCCTCCTAAGCCTTCCAACTGGGGTAGTCATTGGCTGGGTATGCAGGCGCTTTTTGATTGTTCGCCATAATCTCCAAATCCTGTAAAATTATCATGAGTAATTTGGTTTCTCATAGCTCATGACAATATAATGATAGCTATGATAATAGTAAAATAATGGTAGTGATGGCAGTAGTATCTTTATCAGTAATAATACAATTACAACAGGCTTGAAAGTTAGTTTATAAAGTTTAGACTACACAAAAACATTTCCCAAATCATTTCCCCTTAAAAGAAACAAGTTATCATCACTTGGGGGGGGGTATGCTGCAATTTACGCATCCGGTAAATTCATGATTACGTAATCAGGTGTATCATCAATTTACCTAACCCGTTCATTCCAACACATCCCAAAACAAGGACAATCCTAAGGTATCAGGATTGTAGCCTAGGGTCTACTAAGG